>JANUWF010001216.1:0-27831 GCA_026120185.1 Voacanga thouarsii | reverse complement strand
GTCAATTGGTGTGAACATGAATTAATCCAAACGTCTTTGATATTAATAATCCTTAATTAATTAGAATTAATATATTGATTATAATCAGGATTGGTTTATTAATTTATCAATTAATAAACCCATATTCCTAGATCATGAGCGGTATCTAGTAACATATCATGACCACCTAAGAGTCTAAGAAGTTAAGCGGCTTGACATGAACCCTTTAATAACAAACTACAGTGCAATTAACTCCTTTCACCATAAAATATCTCATTTGATTTGGAGTACGAAATTAGTGCCAACTCCCTCCAGAATTAATTCTGGCCTGAATATAATAGTACTTGTACCAGAAACCTACTACTCTAGATTTATATCAATTGGAACTGTTTCCAATACACAGTCGCTTTGGTCAAGGACTTCTTGAGTAGTAATTCCTACAAGTGGCTTTGAGATATTCACCCCTACTATTAGGAGTGGTGAATCCTTTATTGACTCTCTCAACTACTTTCTTTTATCTCACAATGTACCTAATATTCATCCTATAGGTGGCCGTCGATCGAGCTCCGGAAATTGGAATCTAAGCACAATGCTCAGGAAACTAAGTACCTTGGAAATCTCAAGTCTAAGGATACTTGCATGTTTGCTATATTGAGATTATATCACTAGCACTAAATAGTTATGCATGTAATTCTCTCATAGCTAGGTCATCCAATAAACTTATTCCATTAATAAGCATCCATGTGTTAACTTTGAGTATCTCAATACTCACGGATATGAGAACCACCGCCTAATCAAATCAGGAAGTCTAACACATGCTGGTGTTAACACATTAATGACGTCCAGTCTCATTAGGGACTATTTAAGTATTAACACTATATAGTGTAGTAGGAATTTTATATCATGATCTCTATCATGATTTCCTTAACATAGTGTTGTACTAGGGACTTTATCTTACAATTATATTACACAAAGGTAAACAAAAGTATTGTAAGATAAATAATATCTTTTATTAAAATAAAATGTGTCATATACAACGTACAAGTGATTGCCTCTAAGGCATAACACTAACAAACTCCTACTTGCACTAGAGCTAATCATTCATATATCTAATACCGAATGACTCAACATGCCTATTATGTTTGTTTTGGGATAGTGCTTTTGTAAGTGGGTCAGCTATGTTTTCATCCGTGGGAATTGTCTCTATCTTTATTTCCTTAGCTGCTTTAGAAGCGACCATGTACTCAGCTTCTGTCATAGAGTTGGCAATAGTCTTTTGTTTGAAACTTTTCCAACTTATTGCCCCTCCACACAACATAAACACGTAGTCTGATTATGATTTGAAATCATCTTTGTCATATTGAAAACTGGCATCAGTATACCTGTTTATTTTCAAATCACCTTCTCCATATATTAAGAATACATCCTTAGTCCTTTATAAGTACTTAAGGATGTTCTTCACAGCCACCCAATGACCCTCACCAGGGTCAGATTGATATTTGCTCGTCAAACTGAGAGTACAAGATACATCAGGCCTTGTACATATCATAGCGTACATGATAGATCCAACTGTCGAAGCATATGAAATCTTACTCATGTGATCCCTTTCAACTTGTGTCTTGGGAGACATCGACTTTGAAAGGTTTACACTATGTGACATGGGTAAGAATCCCCTTTTTGGATTGATCCATGCTAAACATCTTTAGCGCTTTTTCTATGTATGTAGACTGCAAAAGACCTAGCAACCTTTTAGATCTATCTCTATTGATCCTTATTCCAATAATATAGGTTGCTTCACCAAGGTCTTTCATGGAGAATTATTTGGACAATCAAACTTAAACCATTTGCAAGACAGGTATACCATTTCCTATTAGCAATATGTCATCTTCATATGGCAATAATAAAATGATTGCACTCCCACTAACTTTCTTGTATACACAAGGCTTATTCATGTTTTGAATGAAACTAAACACTTTGATTATTTCATCAAAACAGATATTCCAACTCCTAGAAGCTTGCTTAAGTCCATAAATGGACCTTTGCAGCTTACACAACTTTGTGCTATCATTAGATGTGAAACCCTTAGGTTGTGTCATATACACTTTCTCAGTCAGATTTTTATTTAGGAAAGTTGTTTTTCATATCCATTTGCAAAATCTTATAATCATAATGAGTAATAATGGCTAGGAGTATCCTGATGGATTTTAACATGGCTATTGGCGAGAAGGTTTCATCATAGTCAATACCATGTTGTTGACGATAATCCTTTGCCACTAGTCGTGCTTTATAGGTAACTATGTTACCATCCATGTCCATTTTCTTCTTGAAAACCCATTTGCCCCCAATAGGTTTAATTCCTTTAGATGGATCAACCAAAGTCCATACTTGGTTGTCGTACATGGAATCTAGGTTTAATTTCTTTAGGTGGATCAACCAAAGTCTATACTTGGTTATCGTACATGGAATCCATCTTTGACTTCATGGCTTCAAGCCATTTGCTAGATTCTGAACTGTTTAGAACATCCTTGTAGGTAGTAGGCTTATCTTCATCTATGAGCAATACGTCATTGTGGTCACTAATGGGAAATTCATATATCTCAAGTGACATATGTATCCTACTAGATCTATGAGGATCTTGTATAGTAGAAGGTTCATCTATTTTCTAAATAGATGTGGGATCAAACGGTTGATCCTTGTTTGTTTGATCTTTTTGAACTTCACTAAGTTCAATTTTACTCTCACTGTCCCCTTTGAGCATGTGCTCTTTCTCTAAGAAGATGGCATGCTTTGAAATAAACACTTTGTTTTCAGAGCGTAGATAGAAGTAATATCCGAAAGATTCTTTCGGATATCCCATAAACAAACACTTGTCAGACTTACTATCGAGTTTGTCTGACTGTGGCCTTTTAACAAAGGTAGGACAACCCCATACTCGCAAGTGAGATAACTTTGGTTTCTTACCAAAGAACATCTCAAATGGGGTAGAATCAACCGATTTTGTCGGAACTCTGTTTAGTATATAAACAAAAGTCTCTAGTGCATACCCCAAAATGATTTTGGCAGGTCTGCAGAAGCCATCATGGTTCGTATCATATCTAAAAGGGTTCGAATCCTTCTCTCATATATGTCGTTATGTTGAGGTGTATGTGGTGGAGTCCATTGAGATAATATCCTATTATCTCTAAGATAACTCAGAAACTGTTGGCTCAAGTATTCTGCTCCTCGATCAGATCTTAGAGTCTTAATACTTTTGCTAAGTTATTTCTCTATTTCATTCTTGAAGTCTTTGAACTTTTCAAATGCCTCAGATTTGTATTTTATCAAATATAAATACCCGTATCACGAGAAATCATCAATAAAAGTTATGAAATAGTTATAACCTACTCTTACTTGTATTGATATTGGGCCACATACATCAAAATGTATGAGTTCTAATAACTCTTTGGCCCGTTCTCTTTTTTCCTGAAAAAGGAATTTTAGTCATTTTACCTAGTAAACAAGATTCGCATGTGCCATATGATTCATAATCAAATGACCTTAAGTCACCAAGCTTGTGTAACTTAGAAACACGATTTTTGTTTACATGGCCCAAATGACAATGCCATAAGTAAGAGGTGTTAGAGTTATCCATTTTAGGTTTCTTATTATTTATATTGAGAACTGGATTATCCAAGTCTAGAACATATAAACCATTAACTAGAGTTGTTGAACCATAATGAATATCATTCAATGAAAAGTACAACATTTATTCTTAAATATCAAATGAAATCCATTTAAGTCTAAACACACAACTGAGATAATATTTTTCATTAAAACTGGTACATAATAATAGTTTTGTAATTCTAGAATTAATCCCGAAGGCAGTTCAGCTTGTTTGTCCTCACAGCAAGTGCAGCAACCTTTACCCCATTTGCCGTACGTAGGTCCACATCGCCTTTCTCTAGCCTTCTATTACTCTTTAGTCCCTACAAGCTATTACACAATTGAGATCCACATCCGGTATCTAATACCCATATCTCGATTTCTAAAGGCAACATTTATCTCAATCATAAACATACCCGGAGTAGAAGTAGAAGTGCTTGTAGGCTTCTCCTTCTGCTTCTTGTCCTTAATGGTCTCCAAGTAGGCTTTGTAGTTGCGCCTTCAGTGGTCCATCTTACCACAATTATGGCATGGGCCCTTGGTAGCTGCATCCTTCTTCTTCACACCACCTTTGGCCTTCATGGGAGCCTTTTTCTTCTTTTGAACTTTCTTCTTAGTAGAAGATTCTACCATTAAAACTGCATTGGAATCCTTCTTCATGGAGGACTCCGCAGTTTTGAGAAGATTGATCAACTCAGGAATGGTGGACTCAATCTTGTTCATCTGATAGTTAATCACAAATTATGAGGAACTATTAGACAAAGACTATAGAATTAAGTCAACATTCAAGTCATGATCCATTGCAAACCCGAGATATCCAAGCTTCTCTATCAAGCCCAGCATCTTTAGCCCATGAGTGGCCATAGAAGAACCCTCTGCCATTTTGCAATGGAATAGTTGCTTCGGGATCTAGTATCTCTCAGTTCTGGTTTGGGTGTCAAATAGCTCTCGAAGATGTAGTATAATCGATTGAGCATCTATATGCTCGTATTATTTTTGTAGCTCGAGAGTCATGGATGTCAGCATAATACATGATGCTGTATCACTATCCTCCTTATGCCTTTTGTGGACAACATGCTCATCAGCATGAGTATCTTGAGCTGGTGGTAGCAGAATAGGAGCATCTAAGACGTAGAGTAATTTTTTCGATTTGAGAACGATATTCAAATTTCTATGCTAGTCGAGGTAGTTTGATTCGTTTAACTTATTAGTTTCCAAGATGCTATGTAGGTTTAGGTTTGTTGACATGATGCAAGTGTCCTAGATGTAAAGATAGAGAGGATTAGCTACTCTATATGCATATGAAATGCAAATAATTAGGACTTTAATTAGATGCATTTTTACTCCACTATTTTACTCAAATCAATAGCCCCCACTACTGTTTTGGGAAAGCGTGTTTAAGCTTTCCTAGTGGACCGGTATCAAAATTCCTCAAGAATAACCTTGGGTTTGCCCAACAAGTCACCCTGAAGTTCATTGGTAGGTATCCAATACCAATTACATCGTATGTAACTACTGGATCATTGGGTGATTAACAACTTTTAATCTTAAAGACTTTTGGGCTACCCTAACTTTTTCTCTAAATTTCTTTATGCTTTAGTTTATCCAACTGGGATAAAGAATTTAGTTAAACTCGACCCAATAATCAGGAATTTAATTCTATAGTTTGAACATGCCCGATATCGAGTAGGCTTGGGTTTGCCCAACAACTTGGTCTCAAAAAAAGACTCTCGTTCTTACAATATTAATGGAAGGAATTAGGTTTAATATTAATTGAGGGATTTGTTCCTTTTAGTGATTTCAATAAATGACATGCATAAAAATCAATAAATCACATAATTGATAATCGTGGTAATAAAGCGATTATGTGGTATGGTTATGGACTTTATCCTAAATTAATTTATTTGAGCCATAAAATAAATTAATATAGTTAACCCTATGTGTTCATGCATGATTTAAGTAGAAGGTCTTACCGTCTCGCCTTGTTTTGTTTGTCATCTCCAAAATAAAATAATTCTACTTCTATCTAACCTATGTAAACTAATTACATAATTTCCTAAAGATAGAAAACCTCGAGTTACATTCGAGGGGAGTTAGATGAGAGGAGAATTACAAAAGAGTTCTAGAGAAGGTAGGACATGCTGACCCTATTTCATAAAAAACTAATACTATAAAATGCATGAACAGATATAATTGGTTTTAGTCCATAACCATCCACCATGCCATTAAATATGGTTAAACAAAATAAATATATAATTTTTATTATTCCAAAATCACTATTTTTGAAAAATAATACAAATTCTAAAATCAACATTTTAGAAAAATACATTAATTTTAAATTTTCAAAAAATAAAATTGTTTATCTCAAAACTAATTTTGAGAAAATTCTTTTGGGTCCCGTCTCCGGTAGCGATAATAGTGTCGGTTAGAGATTTTTCTCTTTCAAAATCCTATTTATTTATTTATTTATTTTATTTTTATTGGAATGTCGAAGCAGAGCAGAATCGGTGCCGGTTATGAGCCAGAACCGATGCAGGCTGCGGTTTGGTTTTAAGGAAAAATTTTTCTCCAGAAATGATTTTCGGACATTGCGAAACAGTACACAATCGTCATTGGTTAGGGGGTCGGAGCTGGCACCGGCTATAGTTGGGAAGAGGCAGCGGGTTTTTTAAATTTTTCAAAAAATTTTCGAAAATAATTTCTGGAGCCTTCTTCTTCTGCAAAATTTTAGCGAGAACATTTCTCCGCAATGTTTTCTAGTTTGAAGCTCGAAACAACAACCAATTTGTTAGTTTAAACAAAACCAAAATAGAAAATTAGGTTGAAACGGAAGGCAATCAACCATGTTCAAGAAAACATTTTTCTGCAAAAAACTTATAGCACATAAAGAAAGCATATTTTGAAATATAGTGTAACTTTTACACAATCATATTGTGCTACGGACCCAACCCACATTGCTCGAAACAATTTCGACTCGAGTGAAAATAGTTTTCACAGCGAACAAAGATAAACACAAATTTATGAAAATAGCTTTTCATGCCAAAAACAATGTCTGGAATCCACACATAGCATGCCTCTGATACCACTATTGGGTATCTCATGCATATCATATATGGCCCAGAGAAAGAATAAGAAAGAGATACCACCACAGGATGCGCATATGTGTGGAAAATAAGACATATAGAGAACAAAGGTAACAACTTTTTACCTTTCTTTGATCGTGTGGAAAATAAAATTTTCCTTTTCAAGTCGAGGCACGATCTAGCAATCCCCTTGATCAAACACCACGAGAGTTGAACGTCCAACCACTATAGTCACAGTGTGTGATTATCTCTAACAGAAATCCACACGGAGGATGACACTCAAGTACCAAGATGTTTATATGCTAGCATAAACCAAAGTGGCAGCTAAGGTTTTTCTTGTTTTTTAGCAAAAGCGAGAGAGAGAAAGAGAATAGTTGGAAGCTATTGTTTTTCGTGGATTGTACTCATTAGCTAGGGTTTCGTGTGTCTATCACATGAAAAATCCTGCTAAAATCCTCCATCTGAGATTTCTAAAACAATTAGAATTCTCTAATTGTAATTGGAAACATCAAGTTCTCACAATTACAATTTAGACCATAAATTATAACTAATTATAATTTTGCCATAACAACTTCATTTTCTCACAATTAACCCCACTATGTTATTAAATAACATTTTGAGTATATAATCCTCTATTGTGTGTGACCTATTAGGTTTCTCGGACAATTGGTAGTGAACATGAATTAATCTAAACGGCTTGGAGATTAATAATCATTAATTAATTAGAATTAATCATATTGATTCTAATTTGGATTGGTTTATTAATTCATCAATTAATAAACCCATATTCTCAGATTATGAGTGGTATCTAGCAACACATCATGACCACCCAAGAGTCCAGGAAGTCAAGCGGCTTGACATGAACCCTTCAATAACAAACTACAGTGCAATTAATTCATTTCACCATACAATATCTCATTCGGTTTGGATTACGGAATTTGTGCCAACTTCCACCAAAATTAATTCTGGAACAAATATAATAGTACTTGTACTAAGAACCCACTACTCTAGATGTGTATCTATTGGAACTATTTCCAATACAAAATCGCATTGGCTAAGGACTTCTTGAGTAGTAATTCCTACAAGTGGCCGTGAGATATTCGCCCATACTATTAGGAGTGGTGAGTCCTTTATTGACCCTCTCAACTACTTTCACTTACCTCATAATGTACCGAATATTCATCCTATAGACGGCCCTCGATCGAGCTCC
Organism: Voacanga thouarsii; assembly: GCA_026120185.1. NCBI lineage: Eukaryota > Viridiplantae > Streptophyta > Magnoliopsida > Gentianales > Apocynaceae > Voacanga > Voacanga thouarsii. The sequence continues at coordinate 19,917 of JANUWF010001216.1, read as the reverse complement.
AGAGATTGGAATCAAAGCACAATGCTCAGCAAACAAAGTAGCTTGGAGATCTCAAGTCTAAGGATACTTGCACGTTTGTTATATTGAGATTATATCATTGGCACTAAATAATTATCCGTGTGATTATCTCATAGCTAGGTCATCCAATGAACATGTTTTATTAACAAGCATCCATGTGTTAACTTTGAATTTCTCAATACTCACGGATATGAGAACCACCGCCTGATCAAATCAGGAAGTCTAACACATGTTAGTCTTAACGTATTAATGATGTCCAGTCTCATTAATACTATGACTAGGGACTATTTAGGTACTAACACTATACAGTGTAATAGGAATCTTATATCATGATCTTTGTCATGATTTCCTTAACACAGTGTTATACTAGGGACATTATCTTACAGTTATATTACACAATGGTAAACAAAAGAAACAGTAATATAAATAATACCTTTTATTAAAATAAAATGTGGCATATACAATGTACAAGTGATTACCTCTAGGGCATAACACTAACATTAGGTGCCCCATCGTTAACTATGAAGATCGACCCCTAAAAAATTCGAGGGCTGAACAAAACCCTCTAATAACATGCAGTGAGGAACTTCATCATCCAGCAATGTGTGGACGTAATGGGTATACTGGAAACTAAACTATCGGACTTATCTATAGAATAGATCATTTGCACCAAATTCCCTTGCTGGGAACATTCTTCCAACTTTGATGTGGTTCCCGAGGGACGTATCTCGGTTTTATAGAACCTCAAGGTCTCTTTGGATGGAGTTATGGCTATGGGCCAACTCATTTCTTGTTGAGTCACTTGCCGTCAAACTAACGTTTCTCTGTTTTGTAGCATCGCTTATGGCATACATACAGTTGTTAGCCGATGACCTTTGTGAGATGCCATGCAGGCTGTTGGGGCGTCTGCCTCTTACCTATGGCTTATCATGGGTAACTTTAACTCTTACCTCAATTATTACCAAAAGCTGAATGGTGCGGACATTTCAGCCTAGGAGTTATGGGACTTTTCTCAATGTTGCTCTGATTTCTCCTTAGAGGACCTGCCTTATTTTGGGTAATTCATCACCTGGACTAACACGCACGTTTGGTCCAATCTAGACTATGTCTTGCGTGACCCCTGTTGGGAAGATATGGACCGTGCTGGGAGGGAACCAATAGGGGTTACGCAGGAAGATGTTGTGTGGGGACTCGGGTCATAGACGAGTAGCGAGGAGTCGAGCCGAGAAGTTGAGCCGTGCTGCATCTATGAGAGGAGCTAAAGTTGTTCAAGCCAGCCGTAGCCGAGCTCGAGTTGGCCTTAACTCCATGGTGCGTGAGGAAGCTTCCATGCACAAGCCCGATTTCTGCGAGTTCCTCGCGCAAGCCCAATTTCCTCATAAACGGGGCAATAGCTTCCTCACGAAAGCTGTTGTGCAGGGACTCGGGTCGTAGGCACCCACTCGGATCACGGTCCATGGGTTTTTCCCATGAGCCATGATCCAGTGTGGTGGGTGCACTAGACCAACATAATTTTTTTTTTTTTTGGTCTCATACGAGGCGAAGTTATTTTTATTGCAATAGTTAATATTCTTTAAATATTTTCCATGAAAAATAATAGTTAAGGAAATATAGGATTAAACAAGACCATTAATTAATTATTGTGTTTAATTCTATTATGTGGATACTTAGGTTAAAAGAATAGAAAAGCATGAAAACGTTTACGGTTTTCTAGCATGCTTATTTCTTTTTGTACCCTATGTGCAAGTTTTCTCAAAGACCAAAGTCCTTGGGAAATTTATGACAAGGAAAACATTTTTCAAATTAAAAAAATAGTTATTTTGAACTTAGACAAAAATTAATCCTTGGATATTTTCTCAAAGGATTTAATCATTGACATAGAAAATATTTTGGATTTAGATATATTTTTGTAAGTTAAAATGGAAAGCCATTTTTGTTTTTTGCACTAGAAAATTATTTTTATCAAATTAAACTTGAGACCAAAGTCTCTAAAAAGTTTAAAAGGAAAATTTTGGAAATCATTAAGTTCTTAACTGTGTAAAATAAATTCATAGAAAATTTCTTAAAGGATTTTACCTTGACATAGAAATTTATGAATTTAGATATTTTACGAGTTAAGGGATACTTAATGGGAATTTTTTTCCCTAAAAAGATATTTTCTTTAAAAACACTTATTTTAAAAGACTAAGTGGGAGAGGGGTTCAACAGCCCCACAACTTCCATCACGATCCTCATTAGAAACCGTGGATCTCCTCGCATCACCCAGGGAGTGAACCCGTATAGGATGGGGATACCACAAGGATTTAGAACCAATGAATAGATGTAATTAATAATTCAGGACACGTGCTATAATCAGCCAGCCCACATTGGGGGTTATAGTACGAGGAATGTTCATAGGAAATGAGAAGAAACAGTCATCTCATGATAGAGTTATCTTCTAAATCATTACCTAGAAGGAAAATTAATTTGTGGTGGTTAATACACTTAGCTTAGGAAACTATTAATCTTCCCAAGAAGCTATGTCAGTTTTCCTAAAAGCCAAATTAATCATATTAAAGATAATAGTGATAAGGTTAACTATTATCAGATTTAATATGAGGATAAAGTCACAATTATTTTTATTTTTTTCACAAATTGAGATTTCTTTTATTTTTGATTTTTCAAAAATGGTTGGTGGAGGTTCTTTTAATCCTTTAGCCATTATTCTCTAAGAGAATAAATTAACGAGTCCAAATTATGTGGACTAAAAAAGGAATCTGGACATAACACTCACTGCTGAGGAGTATAAGTATGTTCTCTACGAAACTTACCCTGTTATCGGGGAAGGTTCTACCGATATTGAGTGTGAGGCTGAGAAGGCATGGAAGAAGGCTGACGAGACTGCTTGTTGCTACATGTTGGCCTCCATGTCTAATGTGCTCCAGTCTAAACACGAGCACATGGCCACTGCGTATGACATTGGCTAGTCACTAGCCATGATGTTCGTGATAAGAGCCGGCCCGCAAGGCAAGAAGCTCTTAGGACGATCATAAACACTAAGATGGTTGAGGAAGCATCAGTCAGGGAGTATATGCTCAAAATGATTGCTGCTTTCAAGGAAGCGGAAGTCTTAGGGGCTATTATTAACCCTAAGAGCCAATTAGACATGGTTCTCGAATCTCTGTCGGGCTCTTTTACTTAGTTCAAGTTGAACTACAACATGAACAAATTAAACATGAGTTTAACTAAGTTAATGAAAGAGTTCCAAGTGGTGAAGAAGGTCATGAAGTCACAATCTAAGGCTATGATTTCTAGGGATTTTTCTTCCAAAACTGGGCCTAAGCCCAAGAAGTTCAATAAGAAGAAAGAAAATGCAATAGACTAGCCCAACAAGCTAAACGATAAGTGCTTCAAATGCGGGTAGAAGAGACACTGCAAAAAGGAGTGCCTAGACCTTTAGGCCAAGAAAAACCCTACAGGTATTATTCTCTGTCTAGAGTCAGTTTAAATGGTTGGATCAACTTCCACTTGGATTGCTAATTCTGGAGCTACTGATCATATATGTAACTTCTTGCGGGTTTAGGAAGATAAGATGACTCTAGAAGGGCGAGCATGAACTACGAGTAGGAAATAGAGCACAAGTATGGGCCCTTGTAGTGGGAGAGATGGATTTTATTTTTGATTGTAATAGAGTAGTTATTTTGAAGGATATTTTATATGTACCTAGATTTAGACAGAATTTGGTTTCAGTTGCAAAACTTATAAATTAGGGATATTCTGTTTCTTTCCATTCTGGTATTACTATCACTAGAAATGGAAAAATTCTTTGTTCTGGGCACATGTATGGAAACTTATTCTTCTTAGATCCTACAAACAATCAAATAAATAATATTTAATATGAACTTTTAATTAAGAAGAGAAAAACCAATGTCAATGACTCATATCTTTGGCATCTAACGTTGGGTTATATTGACTCAACTAGGATTTAGAGGTTAATTCATGATAGGCCCTTGGGCTCATTGAGATTGAAAAGTTGGTCTCAGTATAAATCTTGCCTTATGGGAAAAATGACCAAAAGGTTGTTCACCCAAAAGGCTGATAGAGCCAAGGAGATATTGAGCCTTGTTTACACTAATATGTGTGGTCCTTTGTCTACACCAGCTAGAGGGATTTTTGAGTACTTCATCACTTTCATGGATGATTGTACAAGGTTTGGTTATGTCTACCTGATAAGGCACAAGTCTAACTCTTTTAACAAGTTCAAAGAGTTTAAAGTTGAAGTAGAGCATCAGACAGGTAAACTGATCAAAACTTTACGATTGGATTGTGGTAGAGAGTACCTCATTGGTGAATTCAAGGATTACATGGTACATTATGGGAGAGTATCCCAGCTTCTCTGTGTCGAGGACACCCCAACAGAATATAGTAGCTGAGAGAAGGAACAAGATATTGATGGAAATGGTCTGAAGCATGATGTCTTATGCTACTCTTCCGGTCTCTTTTTGGAGATATGCCCTGGAAATAGTAGCATACATTTTGAACTTGGTGCCTCCCAAGTTAGTACTTAGGATGGCTTATGAGATATGGATTGGGTGTAAGCCAAGTCTGAATCATCTCAGGATTTGGGGCTGTCTAGCTTATGTACTGATCAAGAGAGATAAGTTAGAACTAATATTAGATTTATGAAATTTTGTTAGGTATTCAAAAGGGACAAAATGAGGTTACTTTTATCATCCCAAGGAGGAGAAAGTACTGGTAAGTACTAATACTAGATACTTGGAGGATGATGAAAGTACTTCCACTAAAGGTTCAACAAGGTTGGAACTCGAGGAGAAGTTATCTTCGGAATCAACTTCTTCAGACTTGATTATGGAATAAGACGAAGCACAACCTCAAGAACCTGTACAAACGGAGCCTCGTCGTAGTGGTAGGGTATGTATGGTTCCCGAAAGATGGACTAGAAAGGCTTTTGAGCTGGTCTCTGACCATCAGGAATAAGATCCTATTAGATACAAGAAGGCTATTACTGATGCCGATGCAAATCTATGGCATGAAGCAATGAAAGTATAAATTGAGTTTATGTACTTCAATCAGGTTTGGGATCTTGTAGCTTCACCTGAAAGGATAAAACCCATTAGGTGTTAGTAGGTATACAAGAGGAAGAGGAGAGTGGATAGGAAGGTGGAAACTTTCAAAACTAGGCTTGTGGCGAAAAGGTATACTTAGAAAGAGGGAATCGATTATGAGGAAACCTTTTCCCCTGTAGCCATGCTTAAGTCCATTCATATCCTCATTGCCATCTCATGTCATTACGACTATGAGATATGGCAAATGGATGTCAAGATGACATTTCATAATGGCCATTTCAGTGAAGACATCTATATGTCTCAACCGGAAGGTTTTATTGCTAAAGGCCAGGAACATATGGTTTACTAGCTTAAGAAGTCCATTTATGGACTTAAGCAGGTATCTAGAGCATGGAACATTCATTTTGACAAGACTGTAAAGTCTTACGGTTTCATTCAAAACAAGGATGAACCATGCGTGTACAGAAAATTGGAAGGCATAAATGTGGTTTTTCTTGCCCTACTTGTGGATGACATTCTACTCATTAGGAATGATATAGGAACACTGTCATCTACTAAAGTTTGGCTATCTAGTCAATTCAGTATGAAGGATTTAGGAGAAGTCAATTACATTCTTGGGATTAAGAAATAGGAAGTAAAGAATGTTAGGATTATCCTAAGTGACATACATTGACAAGATGCTAACTAAGTTCAGCATGGACTCATGCAAGGGAGCTCTAATTCCTTTCAGACATGAGTTATTTTTTGTTCAAAGGACTGTCCTAAGTCCCAAGAAGAAAAGGACAGAATGAGTAGGATTCCCTATATTTCAGCTGTAGGAAGTCTTATGTACGCCATGCTGTGCACTAGGCCAGATATCTACTTTATCGTAGGCTGAGTTAACAGATATTAGTCAAATCCTAGGGAGGTTTATTGACAAGCTGAAAGCATATTCTCAAGTACCTCAAAGGCACGGGAGATTATATGCTGGTTTACAGGACTAATGATTTAGTTCCTACTGGTATATAGACTCAGACTTCCAAGCAGATAAGAATGAGAGAAAATCTACTAGTGGATATATCTTTACCTTGTTTGGAGGAGCTATTTCATGTAGAAGTATCAAGCAATCTTGCATTGCTCATTCAACCATAGAAGTTGAGTATGTGGTGACTTTGGAGGCATCCAAAGAAGCAGTCTGGCTCCAGAAGTTCCTTTCAAAACTTGGAGTCATACCACACATGGACAGACCGATTGATGTGTATTGCGGTAACACTGGAGCAGTCTTGCAATCCAAAGAACCCAAGAATTACAAGAAGGGGAAGCACGTCGAGAAAAAATACTACCTGATCCGAGATTTCATTTAGAGACGAGAAATCGTAGTGGAACAGATAGCCTCAGAAAATAACATAGCAGATCCCTTTACCAAGCATTTGGTTGAGAGAGTCTTTAAGAGACACTTAGACACCATAGGGATGGGTACCTACGGATTGTCTTAATCTTAGAGTGCAAATGGGAGATTGTTGAAATATATGCCCTCTAGACTAGGTTTTGATGTAATTATCAAATTTATTAATAAAAAAAATTATTTACAAAATTTATTTGTGAATTTACATTTTATTTGTGCATGATTTACATTTGGAAAAGACTCATTGTGTTTAACTAAGTGATCCTTATGAATGATGGTGACAGTAAGGTATGGATCACGGGTTACTTGACACATAAACGTTTGTTCTTAACTAATTGATGAGAATATGAATCTCATCATGTTTAGATTATTGTGTTATAAATTCCAAATGGGGAGTGGCTTACCTTTAGCTAATGAGTAGTCCACTCACGTCATAGCATGAGTGTATTTCAAATACGTAGAACAGGATCTGTAATAGTGATTTCTAAAAGTACTATTTAGAAGAAACCCAGACTATTACTGCTATATCTTAGACTAATACTCTACCACTTGAGTAGGAGTTAGTGGTCTGACAAAGCTGGAAGCATGTACTTTGATATGCTATAGTTGAGGTTCTATCATAGAGCTGATGTACTTATATGTTTAGTATATGTGACTAGTTAGTTAAAATAGACTTGTACAAGATAACTTTTGAGCTATAATGCCCCTTGTGACTGTTTGAATAATCTAAATATCTAGAGCCCTGGGGAACATAACTTGGATGTTAGCTTTAGGGTAGCTCCCTTGGAAAGTGAAAACATTTCAGGAGTCGTGGATCATTGGACTAGAGGTCTAACGATGGTAGATGTCTTTTAGAGAGGTGTTATTACACTCTTCCTCTCTAAAATGTACAGTAATGCATAGAGGGGTATTTTAGTCATTACAGCTGTAGGTCAGAGACTTTGCTAATGCAACATTGTCCTTGGGGTCAATATTTCCTTATGGTAATATTTGAAAATATTTAAAATGCAAAATACAACTATATTTATAGTAGGGTATTTTGTTATTTTAGTAGCCAAGGCGATATGTCTTTTGGTCCTCGGAATAGCCTATAAGTCCTGATGGTTTGGGGTTGAGGGATTGATCTTATATTAAATGGATTTTATTTTATTCTAGTAGCCTGGTTTATTTATTGGGTTAGAATAAAATAAAAGGTCCAAAAAAGGGAGAATTATATATTGGCCCATTTGAGTTATTTAATTAATTTAATTATTGGGTTTATGTTAGTCCAAAAATAATTAAATTAAATTAAAAGCTAAACCTAATGAATTGGGCCAAGACTTATATTGGTCCGTTGGGTTATTTAATTAATTTAATTATTGGGCTTCTATTAGTCCATGAATAATAAAATTAAATTAAAAGGTTTAACCTAATGAACTGGGCCTTCGGTCCATAGGCCTGTTTAATGGCTTAACATGACATGGGCCTTAGGGCTTCTTTGATTTTTGAATGCCCAGATAATAGCCTATTATCAAGGCTGTTGGGATTCAATTGAACACTGGAGTCTTTCATAGAGACTGCAGTTTTTCCTTTTCCTCAAGCCTCACGCCTTATCTCTCGGGTGTACTCTCTATGCTTAGTAAAGAGCAAGAACAAAGATGCAAAAAACCTTCCTGATTAGTGGTTAGTAGCTTTCAAATAGAGAAAGGAAGATTATCCTCTTCATCCATAGCCTTCACCAGGTTTTCAGGCGAGGTTATATTCGAAAAGACAAAGGAGTTGCGTTGATGCCCAGAAGAATCCATCAGCTTGTAGGACAACAGCCTGAAGTATCGATCTAAGAACCAGAAGTGGTTCAGACTAAAGTGCTGGCACCCTCTAGACCAATGAAAGCGCGTAGAGGTATAAAAAAATTTATTCCGCTGCTCTTTTGCGTGTGCTCTGTTTCATTAGTATGCTATTGTGCATTTTTATTTTGCCGTGTTTTGCCTACATAGTATATATCATACCATACATGATGGACCCCATTGCCAAAGCATATAGAATTCAACTCATATGATCCCTTTCAACTTGTGTCTTTGAAGACATCAATTTTGAAAGGCTTACTCCTTGTGTTATAGGTAAGAATCCTCCTTTGGATTGATCTATGTTGAACCTCTTCAGTACTTTATCTATGTATGTAGATTGCGAAAGACCTAGCAACCTCCTTGATCTATCTCTATAGATCATTATTCCCAGAATATAAGTTAGTTCTCCAAGGTCTTTCATGGAAAACATCTTAGATAACCAAATCTTTACAGATTGAAGAACAGAAACATAATTTCCTATTAGCAATATGTCATCTATATAAAGCAATAAGAAAACAACTGCACTCCCACTAACCTTCTTATACACACAAGGTTCATCCATGTTTTGAATGAAATCAAATTCTTTAATTGTCTCATCAAAATGGATGTTACAACTCTTAGATGCTTGCTTAAGTCCAAAGATGGATCTTTGCAACTTGCATACTTTTGTGCCATCTTTGGATGTGAAACCTTCAGATTCTATCATATACACTTCCTTGATTAGGTTTCCATTAAGATGTTTTCACATCCATTTGCCAAACCTCGTTGTCGTAATGAGCAGCAAGTGCTAGGAGTATTCTTATGGATTTTAGCAAAGCTGATAGGGCCTAAATTAGTCATATTTTTCGTAGTTGTTTGAGGCCATTTTGTGATACATTTTGTGAAATAACTAGTCATATTCCTTCATATTTGATATTTCTCTTATAAAAATACTTTTGCGTAATTTTATCCAAAATTAAGAGAAAATTATAGTTAATTACGTGATTTTTTAGAATAGAATTAGCGCCAGCCCAGGAAGGTAGAACCGGTGCCAGTTAGCTGCTGGAAGCACGAAGGAATTGAGTTAAACAGAAGAATGAATTGCAATTGAGAAAAAGAAAAGAAAATGGCTTCATAGCTTTATTAAGCCAACAACAAGAATGGACAACAACAAAACGAAGTGAGACATTTCGGTCAACAAAGGTGTCTGAGAAAACAACTAGAAAAGCAACAACAATCAGCAAAAGAAGAAGGAACTTCGGTCACAATCAGCAAAAGAAGAAGGGAGCAATCGGTCAGCAAATTCATGGCTCCAAGCAAGCCGACAGAAATTACAACAAAGAAATTCGGTGGGCCTAAATGCAAAGAAGGAAGTCAACAAAGACGAAAAGCAGAGAAAAAGGAGGAAGCAGCTTCGGTCGGCTGCTAAGCAAGCCGAGAATGGAGGAAAAAGACAAAAGCAAAAGAAAAGGATTCTAGCAATTGGGCGGCTCAATTGAGCTAATGTGAGAAGGAAAAGGAAATCAGAGGAAACAAAGGAAATTTGGTGGGATGCGGCTTCAATTAAGCCGATGCAACAAAGAAACAGAATTTCGGTGGCTCATGGGCTTGGGATTGCGGCTTGACTAAGCCGATTGCAACAAGGTTGATTTCAGTTGGTTGGTTTCAACAGTTTCACGGCTTGATTGGAAGCTGATTTCAGGCAAAATTTCACAATTCCAATTCAACATTAATTGAAGTCGATTGAAGCAATTTCAGTTCAACAAAAACAAGGATCTTCAGTAGAAATGACAAAATCCTAATTAAATTCCAAATTGAAGTTCAATTTCACAAAGTCAAAGACGATTTTCCTTAGTTTGTTTTATTTAGTTTTTCTTAGGTTTTTATTTTAGCAATTTTTATTCCTTTTTGGTTTTGGATTATTTAGGTAATTACTTCTTCTTTATTTAGGAGTCTTTTAGGAACTTTGTAAGCCTATTAATAAAGGCCAATTTACCCTAGAAAAATGAGGTGCACAATGTAGGGATTTAGACATATTTTAGAGTGCATCACCATTATTTTTTCGGGAGAAATAAAGAGTTCAAGGAGGGTTGTACAAGAGGGTCTTTAAAGGGAGAAGAAGAAGGCTTGTCTATGAGTATCTATTTCTTTCCTTGGTTTTCTTTTTCTTGACAATGATATATGTTAATTGTTTTATTATAATTCAACGTTGTTTAGATATTCATGATTTCTAGAGTTGTCTGACATTTTCATTGACTGATTATTATTCTTGGTGTTCAATTACTTGTGATTATTACGAAATTAGTTGTTTGGTTCTTTCCATTAACTTGCTGGACCAAAGGGGGTTGATGGTAGTTTCAATTTATTAATTTCATATTATGTTGGCTATTGACTTGCTTGACCAAAGGGGGTTGATTTCTTAGAACTGGTAATTGAAGGTTAATTGATTAATTTCATACTTTAAATTTTCCGAGACCGAGGGAATTCAACTAAGGATTATGTTTAATGCATCTTTTGGATGAATTAGTTGAGACGGACCAAGTGATTCTAATTCATCTAGAAGATAGCAATTTCATGGATTGACCATTGAAGTGAGTCTACCTTCATCCTTCATGATGCCAAGAGAATAATTAGTTATGTTAAAGATTGGGTACTTTAAGATCATGTTCATCAAAACAATGGTTTGAATTCCATAATTCTCCATCCTTGACATGTGTATATTTTTATTTTTGTTTTGTTTTATTAGTTTTAACTTTATTGAGTCGGTTAAGCAATCTATGAAAAGTAATTAATGTCTACTTGTTCTTGGAGGATCGACACTCATTTGAACCCTATGCTCGGTTAATGATGAGTACGCTTGCTCATATGTGTGATTTGGGTTGAACGTTTTAATTTAAACTTGATTGGGAATGTGCTTATTTTTTGTATGATTTTTACACGCAATTCTGGATATATCAAGTTTTTAGCGCCGATGCCGGGGAACAATAGCATGAAAGCTTGGATTTTGTTGATTTAACCATGTAAATATGTAAATAGGTAAATATTTAAATATGTTAATAGTTCCTTGTATGAAGAAGTGGCATATTTTGTTGTTTGTATAATTGTATTTTAATCTCGCTATATGTTGTAAATATGTAAATAGGTATATACACGTTCATAATAACTAACTTGTCTTTGTATGTTTGTCTATATTGTATATTTAGTTATTTAATTTTACTAACATAATGCTAATGTTGAATATGTGTAACCATGCTAGTTTAATTTGTGATTTTTACGTCTATAATTTTGAGTCAATACTAACCCTTCTTATTTTCAAGTTTAGACTTTTGCGAACACGATGTTTTTGACGGATTAAAGTTATCTTATTATTTGTTTCTTTATTTACAATTTTTTCTTTTAGTTTAATTTAGGAATTCTTGTTTTACATGTATAGTGGTCATGCATTCCATTAGTAAATGTATATATATATATATATATATATATATATATATATATATATATATCTGAGCCCGAATAGAACGGAACCGACACTGGCTGAGGCGCGGAACCGGCGCCGACTCCCTTCTGGAATGTTATCAATATATATATATATATATTTGTTTGTCCCCTTCCCTTTTTGTCTTTTCTTCCCTAATTTTTCTTATTTTGTCTTTTTCGTCTTGTTTTCTTTTTCTTTGATTTTCTTGTTTGATTTTCTTATTTGTTTTGTTCTTCTATTTTTCTTTCTTATTTTATTTTATTTTTATTTTTATTTGGTCCTATTCCCCTAAAATTATTCCTTCCCTTCATCTTCGTATTCACCTTCTTCTTCGTCTTCACATTACTTTTCTTCTTCTAATTACCCCCCATGGATTCAGAATTTTCTTCAAACTGATGCGTTGGGGAATACATTGGTGAAAAAAAACTCTCTTCGTGTTAAGCTCAATTTTATCCTCTTGAAATTCTTGGCATTATGTATATGTGTTTTTAAGGAAAAAATTATTAAACATGGACCTATATTTGTTGAGTTTATTTGATGATAGAAAAAATGCATAGAATCAGTTGTAAGTCTTGTGATTGCTTCTAACACCTTAGCTATGCATTTGTCTGAAATTTTTGCAAATTTGGGAATTCTTGAACCTCCTGGTCGTATTTTGCTGTATTGATTGAAGATTGGTTGTCAGTGTGCTTGTGCTATCTACGTTAGATATTATTCTTATTTTTCTTGAACATAAAAAATATGAAAAAAGTTCTTCCTTAGAAAGAGCACTAATTGCAAAGCGTGAGACAAGGAGGATCTTGTGAGCTACTTGGAGGTTGTGAAGGTCTATTTGGTTTTTTGGATAATTTGGAAACAAGGAGGACTCTACTTCGAGGGAGACTAAAAGGCTTTGACTTCATATTTTTCTTTTCCCTTGATTTGTATTTTTGTTTTCATTACTCTTTATGCTTTTACTTGTGTGTTCATCTTTCTATTTGTAGGATTGCTGGGATAATTCTTCCAACTTCTTGAAGACTGAACATCTTATATCTTGGAGCTAATCTACACTTGGGGAGTATTGCTTATGCTTTCTACCCTTTTTTAATTTTAGTCCCATTGGAGATGCTTTATTGTGTTTATTTTTTGGCCCATGAGGCCATGGTCTAGTTTAAGTGTGGGGGAGTGCTTTGGTGATATTCTTGGTCCAAGTTTTTATCAATTATCTTGATGTTTTCTTGTTTTTGGGTTATTTTGGAATTTAAAATTTAGATTTTTTCATGGAGCTAATCTGCCTTGGGGAGTATTATTTTCTTTTCCCTCCTTATATTTTTGGTCCCTTGGTTATGCTTTAGTGTGCTATTTTAGGCCGTTGAGGACAATGTCCAATTTAAGTGTGGGGGAGAGATTTAACATTTTCTCAAGTGCATCTTTGTGATTTTCAGTGGATTTCCAAGTATATATGTTTGAGGGATTTTCAATGCTATATGTTTGAATTGTTTTGAATTGTTGAACTTTAAAAAAAAAAAAAAGTTTTGGAGCAAAATGGATTTTATTTGTTTATAATGAAGTTATGATTTCCTTTTTAACTTTGGATATTGATTTGTCATTCAGTATGGTAAGATTTTATTAAGAAAGGTAAACTTGTGTATTAAGTTGAATTTTGGTATGTCTTGAGAATTTAAGTTAACCATGGTTATATTTGGTATTTGAGTTTTATTTTATTCTTTGAGTTTGAATATGAATGATATGATGAAATATGAGAAGAGTTGTTGATTAATTCTTGTATTATGGGTTTAAAATTTGCTTAACTTTGAGTTTCGAATAAGGAATGCGAGAAAATCTAAAAAATATATGAGAAAAATTTTTAGTTGAAAAAAATTTAGTTGGAAAAATTTGAGTGAAAAAAATATGAGATGAAAAACATTGAGTTGAAAAAAAGAAGAGATGCTCTTATTGTTTTTATTTTTGAAGACATTTTGCTGAAAAGGGGGTCAATATAGGGAGAAGTAGCAAGTGTATTTGGTGCACTCTCTTGAGGCTATCCTAAAGGCAAAAAGGCAAAAACCAAAAAGAAAAAAATTTGTTGAAAAATTATGAGAGAAAAAAATGATGAGTGATGACTGTAAAGGGGGCCAATACGGTGTGTGAAGAGAAATCCATACACTTGAGGTTATCAATTCCCAAAGTAATAGAAAAAAAGAAGAGTGGAGTGTTTTCCTTATTTCACTAACTCGAGTTTGGTAAATTTGAGTTTATAATGCTTGAATTGGTTAAATGACTGGACTCGTATGATTTATGTTATTTGTGTTTTTGTTTGAGGAGTGGAATAATTTTCATGTACTAGATATAAGTTTGTTTAACTTAACTTTGATGGCCTTGGGATTATTTAATTTAATATATGAGTTTACAAAAGTTTTTAAAGGGTGAATGAATGACAATTTTGTGTCTAAGGTTGGAAAGAAATTATGGCTTTGTTATGAATGAATATGAAAAGAAATAAATTGTTTTAAGTGCTTTGGTTAAGTGTTTACTTGAGGATAAGTAAAGATTCAAGTGTGGGGGAATGTTATAGGGCCTAAATTAGTTATATTTCTCCTAGTTATTTGAGGCCATTCTATGATACATTTTGTGAAATAACTAGTCATATTCCTTCCTATTTGATATTTCTCTTATAAAAATACTTTTTCATAATTTTATACAAAATTAAGAGAAAATTAGAGTTTATTATGTGATTTTTCAGAATAGAACCGACGCCAGCCCAGGAAGGTAGAACCGGCATGCGGTTAGCTACTAGAAGCACGAAGGAATTAAGTTAAACAAAGGAATGAATTGCAATTGGGAAAAAGAAAAGAAAATGGCTTCATAGCTTCATTGAGCCGACAGTAAGAAAGGACAACAGAAAAACGAAGAAAGACATTTCGGTCAACAAAGGTGGTTGAGAAAACAACAAAAGAAGCAACAACAATCAGCAAAAGAAGAAGGAATTTTGGTCAGCAATCAGCAAAAGAAGAAGGGAGCAATGGGTCAGCAAATTCATGGCTCCAAGCAAGCCGACAGAAATTACAACAAAGAAAATTCGGTGGGCCCAAATACAAAGAAGGAAGTCAACAAAGACGGAAAGTAGAGAAAAAGAAGGAAGCAGCTTCGGTCAGCGGCTAAGCAAGCCAAGAACAGAGGAAAAAGACAAAAGTAAAAGAAAAGGATTTCAGCAATTGGGCAGCTCAATTGAGCCAAGGTAAGAAAGAAAAGGAAATTAGAGGAAAGAAAGGAAATTTGGTGGGATGCGGCTTCAATTAACCTGATGCAACAAAGAAACAGAATTTCGGTGGCTCATGGGCTTGGGATTGCGGCTCGACTGAGCCGATTGCAACAAGGTTGATTTCAGTTGCTTGGTTTCAGTAGTTTCAAGGCTTGATTGGAAGCTGATTTCAGGCAAAATTTCACAATTCCAATTCAACATCAATTGAAGTCGATTGAAGCAATTTCAGTTCAACAAAAACAAGGTCTTCAGTAGAAACAACAAAATCCTAATTAAAGTCCAAATTGAAGTTCAATTTCACAAAGTCTAAAATGGTTTTCCTTAGTATGTTTTATTTAGTTTTTCTTAAGTTTTTATTTTAGCAATTTTTATTCCTTTTTGGTTTTAGATTATTTAGGTAATTACTTCTTCTTTATTTAGGAGTCTTTTAGGAACTTTGTAAGCCTATAAATAAAGGCCAATTTACACTAGAAAAATGAGGTGCACAATGTAGGGACTAAGACATATTTTAGAGTGCATCACCAATATTCTCCCGGGAGAAATAAAGAGTTCAAGGAGGGTTGTACAAGAGGGTCTTCAAAGGGAGAAGAAGAAAGCTTGTCTATGAGTATCTATTCTTTCATTTGTTTTCTTTTTCTTGACAATGATATGTTAATTATTTTATTGCAATTCAACATTGTTTAGACATTCATGATTTCTAGAGTTGTCTGACATTTTCATTGATTGGTTATTATTCTTGGTATTCAATTACTTGTGCTTATTACGAAATTAGTTGTTTGGTTCTTTCCATTAACTTGCTGGACCAAATGTGGTTGATGGTAGTTTCAATTTATTAATTTCATATTTTGTTGGCTATTGACTTGTTGGACCAAAGGGTGTTGATTTCTTAGAACTGGTAATTGAAGGATAATTGATTAATTTCATACTTTAAATTTTCCGAGACGAAGGGAATTTAACTAAGGATTATGTTTAATGCATCTTTTGGATGAATTAGTTGAGACGGACCAAGTGATTCTAATTCATCTAGAAGATAGTGATTTCATGGACTGACCATTGAAGTGAGTCCACCTTCATCCTTCATGATGCCAAGAGAATAATTAGTTATGTTAAAGGTTGGATACTTTTGAGGGAACCGAAAACAGAGGGAGCATGCTGTTATGGGGAAAAAAATTTGGAGAAAAATAAACGCGAGCCTTAAAGGCTATGCGGAAGCGTGAAGATCATACATTTGCGATCCTTAACCCTTCTAGGTTGAGTAAGAACAGATTGAACGACTGGAACCACCTCGCTTTGTCCACTTGAAGAAGCTTCCGGTTGAACACTCGCTAGCCTTCTACTCCGCCTTGTTTGCATGAACGCCTAGCTTTTCAGCTCTCGGGATATTCCTCAGCCTAACCTCTAGTCGGTGAACACAACAGAGAAGAAGAATGGTCTCAAATCTCCTTGGTTCTCTTGCTATTGGTTAGCAAAGTCCAAGGAGAAATCATAGAGGAGGAAGACGTGAGAGAGAGCAGAGAGAGACGTGAGTTAGCTTCTGTGAGGCTAGAAAATTAGGGTTTTTTTTCCCCAAAGAGTTGTTTATCAGTTTTCCAAAACTAGGTCTCTCAATCTTTGATAAACATATCCCTGGGATTTCAAAACACCCGGATGTTATCTTGAGAATCAGTTTGGCCTAACCCTAAACTCCTCTTAACCATATCTAGAAAAAACCCTAAGGTCCAAGCTATTAGGCCAAATAAATATTTATTATTTCTCTTGGACCCAAAAGGCCCAAAATAATAAATATTAATTATTTATTTTCTGGGCTTATATAAATAACCCAATAAATAATTAATGAGTCCAAATGAACCAAAATAATTAATCTTTAATTATTTATTTCTTGGCATTAATTATTTCCCCTTATATAAATAACCCAATAAATAATTAAACATTAATTATTTCCCCTAGTTTAACCCCAGGTTAATTTCTTAATTATTCATACTGGACCTAGGCCCTAAATAATTAATTAACTAAATAAACTAGATAATTAATTTCTCTCAACTCCTATTTTATTTATTTATTTATTTTATTCCAATCCAATAATAAATTAGACTTCCTGAATAAAATAAAATAAAACAAAATAAAATAAAATCCTCTTCAACTGAGACCAATTCCTCAACCCAAAAATTAGTTAGGACTTACGGACTATTCCGAGGACCAAAAAGACACATCGCCTTGGCTGCTAAAATGACCAAAATACCCCTGCTATATAAATAGCTGTATTTTGCATTTTAAATATTTTCTAATATCACCATAAGGAAATATTGACCCCAAGGACAATGCTGCGATAGCAAAGTCTCCGACCTACAGGTGAAATGACTAAAATACCCCTCTACACATCGCCGTACATGTAGAGAGGAAGAAGTGTACTAACACCCCTCTAAATGACATCTACCATCCTTAGGCTTCTAGTCCAATGATCCACGACTTCCTGGAGTGTTTCCGCTTTACAAGGGAGCTACCCTAAAGCAAACATCCAAGTCATGTTTCCCAGGGCCCTGGATAATTTAGACCATTCGGACAACCACAAGGGGCGATATAGTGCAGAAACTACCTTGTATAAGTCTGTCTTAACTAACTAGTCACACATACCCAACATGCAAGTATATTGGCCCTGCGATAGAACCTCAACTACAGCAAATCAAAGTATATGCTTCCAGCTTCGTCAGACCACCAACTCATACTCAAGTCATAGAGTATTAGTCCACGTTGTAGCGGTAGTAGTCTAGGTTTCTACCATATAGTACTTTGAGAAACCACTACTACAGGTCCTGTTCTACGTATTCGAAATATGCTTATGTCATGAAGTGAGTGGACTACCCACTGGCTAAAGGTAAGCCATTCCCTATTTGGAATTCATAACATAATAACCTAAACATGATGAGGTTCCCAGTCTCATCAATAGGTTAAGAACAAATGTTTATGTGTTAAATAACCCGTGATCCATACCTTACTGTGAAATACCACCATTCACATAGATCACTTATTTAAACACAAAGGGTCTGTTCCAAACGAAAATCGTGCACAAACAAAAAGCAAATTCACAAACAAATTCTGAAAATAAATTCTTTTATTAAAATATTCGATTTTACATCAGAAACATAGTCTAAGAGGGCATACAATCCAACAATCTCCCACTTGCACTTTAAGACTGGGTAAGTCCGTAGGTGCCCACCCCTATGGCGTCTAAGTGTCTCTTGAAGACTCTCTCAGCCAAAGGCTTGGTGAATGGATCTGCTAGATTGTTTTCTGAGGCAATATGCTCTACCACGACTTCCCGTCTCTGGATGAAATCCCGGATCAGGTAGTATTTCCTCTCGATGTGTTTCCCCTTCTTGTGGTTCCGAGATTCCTTAAATTGTGATACTGCTCCAGTGTTGTCTCAATACAACACAACCGGCCTGTCTATATGTGGTACGACTCCAAGTTCTGAAAGAAACTTCCGGAGCCAGACTGCTTCCTTGGATGCCTCCGAAGCAGCTACATACTCAGCTTCCATGGTTGAGTCAGTAATACAAGACTGCTTAATACTCCTCCATGAAATTGCTGCTCCAGACAAGGTGAAGACATATCCACTAGTGGATTTTCTCTCATCCTTATCCGCCCGGAAGTCTCGAGTCCGTGTATCCTGTAGGAACCAAATCATCAGCCTTGTAAACCAGCATATAATCTCTCATTCTTTGAGGTACTTGAGAATATGCTTTACAGCTTGCCAATGAACCTCCCCTGGGTTTGACTGATATCTGCTAACTAAGCCCACGGCAAAGCGGATATCGCAATTTAGTACACAGCATGGCGTACATGAGACTTCCCACAGCCGAAGCGTAGGGAATCCTACTCATTCTGTCATTTTCTTCTTGAGACTTAGGACAGTCCTTCGAAAAAAATGACAACCCATGTCTGCAAGGGATTAGAGCTCCCTTGCATGAGTCCATGTTGTACTTGGCCAGCATCTTGTCAATGTATGTCACTTGGGATAATCCTAACATTCTCTACTTCCTATTTATAAGAAGCCTAATCTCGAGAATGTAGCTGGCTTCTCCCAAGTCCATCATACTAAATTGACTTGACAGCCAAACCTTTGTAGATGACAATGTCCCTACATTATTTCCAATGAGTAGAATGTCATCCACATACAGGACAAGAAAAACCACATTAATGCCTTCAAGTTTCCTGTACACGCATGGTTCATCTTCGTTTTGAATAAAACCATAAGACTTTACAGTTTCATCAAAACGAATGTTCCATGCTCTTGATGCCCGCTTAAGTCCATAAATGGACTTCTTAAGCTTGCAAACCATGTGTTCCTGGCCTTCAGCAATGAAGCCTTCCGGTTAGGACATATAGATATCTTCGCTAAGATGGCTATTTAAGAATGCCGTCTTGACATCCATTTGCCATATCTCGTAGTCATAGTGACATGCGATGGCAAGGAGGATGCAGATGGATTTAAGCATGGCTACCGGGGAAAAGGTTTCCTCATAGTCGATACCCTCTTTCTGAATATACCCTTTCGTCACAAGCCTAGCTTTGAAGGTTTCCACCTTCCCATCCGCTCATCTCTTCCTCTTGTATACCCACTTGCACCCAATGGGTTTTATCCCTTCAGGTGAAGCTATAAGATCCCAAACCTGATTGAGGTACATAGACTCAATCTCGGCTTTCATTGCTTCATGCTACAGATTTGCATCGGCATCAGTAATAGCCTCCTCGTATCTAGTGGGGTCTTGTTCCTGATGGTCAGAGACCAGCTTAAAAGCTTCTCCAGTCCATCTATCCGGAACCCTAGACATCTTCCCACTACGACGAGGCTCTATTTTCCCGAGCTCTTGAGGTCGTGCCTCTTCTTGTTCCACTATCGGGTCGAAGAAGTTGATTCCGTAGTT
>JANUWF010001215.1:0-242067 GCA_026120185.1 Voacanga thouarsii | reverse complement strand
GTATGGGACCTAAAATGAAAAAAAAAAATTTGACTGGCGGTCTACTGCACCGGCCGCACAGGATCCGGGCCCATTTAGCATGTGGTCCACTGCGGCCGCTGTGCACCACGCACACCAGATCAGATGCTGCCTCAACCCGCCAAAACACTCTGCTCCGTGACCCGCACCGAATCCCCCCGCGCGCGTGTCTCGCATGCGGCTCGACAACCCGCGCATGACCCGAATTCAACCGCGCAAATTGCATTTCAATTCTGCAATTTCATCGGCTCAATTTGCTACTGTAGCGGCTCGACTCACGTGGCTCAGAAGATGCGGCTCGGCTTAATCAGCTCAGCTCGGCTCTACAGCTTAGGAACAGTGCATCTTCTTCATTTTTCTTCCTTTCCGAGCGAAAATTTGCAGAGCCTCTGTTCTTCATATTTTGCTCATAATTTTGGCTTCTTTGGACATATTTACTTACAAAAAAACATCCAAAACAAAATCATAACCACCTATACCCATTTAAATTGGGTTTACACGAATATCTAGCAAAGCCAAAAATAATTTACAGTAGCTCCTATGCTTCAACGATGAAGCTCACATCAAGCCTATCCCATACCAAAATAGCGAAGGATCATAGGTATAATCATCTTCTCCATTTTTATTAACTACCATGCGCCCTATATTGATAAAAAACCAGTGGCTCTGATACCACATTGAGGGAACCAAAAACAGAGGGAGCATGCTGTTACGGGGAAAAAAATTTGGAGAAAAATAAATGCGAGCCTTAAAGGCTATGCGGAAGCGTGAAGATCATACCTTTGCGATACTTAACCCTTCTAGGTTGAGTAAGAACGGATTGAACGACTGGAACCGCCTCGCTTTGTCCACTTGAAGAAGCTTCCGATGGAACACCCGCTAGCCTTCTACTCTGCCTTGTTTGCATGAACGCCTAGCTTTTCAACTCTCAGGATATTCCTCAGCCTAACCTCTAGTCGGTGAACACAAAGAGAAGAAGAATGGTCTCAAATCTCCTTGGTTCTCTTGCTATAGGTTAGCAAAGTCCAAGGAGAAATCACAGAGGAGGAAGACGTGAGAGAGAGCAGAGAGAGACGTGAGTTAGCTTCTGTGAGGCAAGAAAATTAGGGTTTTTTTTCCCCCCAAAGAGTTGTTTATCAGTTTTCCAAAACTAGGTCTCTCCATCTCTGATAAACATATCCTTAGGATTTCAAAACACCCGGATGTTATCCTGAGAATAAGTTTGGCCTAACCCTAAACTCCTCTTAACCATATCTGGAAAAAACCCTAAGGTCCAAGCTATTGGGCCAGATAAATATTTATTATTTTTCTTGGACCCAAAAGGCCCAAAATAATAAACATTAATTATTTATTTCCTGGACTTATATAAATAACCCAATAAATAATTAATGAGTCCAAATGAACCAAAATAATTAATCTTTAATTATTTATTTCTTGGGCCTATATAAATAACCCAATAAATAATTAAACATTAATTATTTCCCCTAGTTTTAGCCCAGGTTAATTTCTTAATTATTCATACTGGACCTAGGCCCTGAATAATTAATTAACCAAATAAACTAGATAATTAATTTCTCTCAACTCCTATTTTATTTATTTATTTATTTTATTTCAGTCCAATAATAAATTAGACATCCTGAATAAAATAAAACAAAACAAAACAAAATAAAATCTTCTTCAGCTGAGACCAATTCCTCAACTCAAAAATTAGTTAGGACTTACGGACTATTCCGAGGACCAAAAAGACAGATCGCATTGGCTGCTAAAATGACCAAAATACCCTTGCTATATAAATAGCTGTATTTTGCATTTTAAATATTTCCTAATATCACCATAAGGAAATATTGACCCCAAGGACAATGCTGCGATAGCAAAGTCTCCGACCTACTGGTGAAATGACTAAAATACCCCTCTACATGTCGCCGTACATTTAGAGAGGAAGAAGTGTACTAACACCCCTCTAAATGACATCTACCATCCTTAGGCTTCTAGTCCAATGATCCACGACTTCCTGGAGTGTTTTCGCTTTCCAAGGGAGCTACCCTAAAGCAAACATCCAAGTCATGTTTCCTAGGGCCCTAGATAATTTAGACCATTCGGACAACCACAAGGGGTGATATAGTGCAGAAACTATCTTGTATAAGTTCTGTCTTAACTAATTAGTCACACATACCCAACATGCAAGTATATTGGCCCTACGATAGAACCTCAACTACAGCAAATCAAAGTATATGCTTCCAGCTTCGCCAGACCACCAACTCATACTCAAGTCGTAGAGTACTAGTCCACGCTGTAATGGTAGTAGTCTAGGTTTCTACCATATAGTACTTTGAGAAACCACTACTACAGGTCCTGTTCTACGTATTCAAAATACGCTCATCTCATGAAGTGAGTGGACTACCCACTGGCTAAAGGTAAGCCATCCCCATTTGGAATTCATAACATAATAACCTAAACATGATGAGGTTCCCAGTGTCATCAATAGGTTAAGAACAAATATTTATGTATTAAATAACCCGTGCTCCATACCTTACTGTGAAAGACCACCATTCACATGGATCAATTATTTAAACACAATGGGTCTGTTACAAATGAAAATCATGCACAAACAAAAAGTAAATTCACAAACAAATTCTGAAAATAAATTCTTTTATTAAAATATTCGATTTTACATCAGAAACCTAGTCTAAGAGGGCATACAATCCAACAACTTTAAGATCATGTTCATCTAAACAATGGTTTGAATTGCATAATTCTCCATCCTTGACATGTGTATATTTTTAATTTTCTTTTCTTTTCTTTTCTTTTATTAGTTTTAGCGTTATTGAGTCGGTTAAACAATCAATGAAAGGTAATTAATGTCTACTTGTTCCTGGAGGATCGACACTCGTTTGAACCCTATGCTCGGTTAATGATGAGTACGCTTACTCATATGTGTGATTTAGGTTGAACATTTTAATTTAAAATTGATTGGGAATGTGCTTAGTTTTTGTATGATTTTTACACCCAAGTCTGGACACATCAATAGCGACTGGTGAAAAAGTTTCGTCATAGTCAATACCTTACTATTGTCGATAACATTTTGCAATCAGACGTACCTTATCGGTAACCACATTACCATCCATGTCGGTTTTCTTCTTGAAAATCCATTTGCACCCAATAGGCTTGATTCCTTCAGGTGGATCACCCAAAGCCTATACTTGGTTGTCATACATGGAACCCATTTCTGACTTCATAGCTTCAAGCCATTTGTCAGATTTTAAACTATTCAGAACATCCTTGTAAGTAGTCAGCTCATCTTCTTCTATAAGCAATACATCCTTGTAGTCAATTATGAGAAATCCATATTTCTCAGGCGCCACTCGTATCCTACTTGACCTATGAGGCTCTTGTGTGTTAGAAGGTTCATCAATAGGTATGGGTTTAGACGGTTGATTAATATTAGTTTGTTCTTCTTGAACTTGGCTAAGTTCAAGCTTACTCCTAGTATCTCCTTTAAACATGTGCTCCTTCTTTATGAAGATAGCATGTTTCAAAACAAAAACTTTATTTTTAGATGGAAGATAGAAGTAATATCCGAAGGATTCTTTTGGATATCTAAAAAAATAAAAATTTGTCAGACTTAATTTCAAGTTTGTCCGACACTGCCCTTTTAACAAAAGCAGGGCAACCCCAAATCCTTAAATGAGACAACTTTGGTGTCTTACCAAAGAACAGCTCAAAAGGAGTGGTATTAACCATTTTTTATGGAACTCTATTTAATATATGAATAACAATGTAATACCCCGCCCAAAACCACCTTTGACCTATGGGGGAAAAGTCATGCATTGCATAGCATTTTGCATTTCATGTGATATTTTAAAATTATATCTTTGCATGGGTGCATGTGATTTTTAAGGTTGTCCTTGCATTAATTTATTTAATGAGAAATAGTTGTGTTGTTTGCATTAATTGAGAATTGTTTTAGGTGAAAGTTAGTAGAGGAGATAGAGGGATGAGAAGTAGGGTGAAAGGAATTTCTTATAGGTATATTAACATCGGAGTTGATTTGGATTAATGTTTAGGGCTGGCAATTATCCCTTGGTGACTTCAGTTCAAATTTTACCTCTTGTGAATCTTAGCTTCCTTTTTGAAAATTTTCTTCTAGAGTTCTTCATGCTTTTGGTCGAGAACCCTAGCTAGCCGCCACTTTGGAAAGTTTTAAGTGGTATAAGCCTTTCCTTGATAAATATTAGAGATAGAAAATACATTAGGTAAAAATCTTATTTTATTTCTCAAACAATTTCGGATATAACCTTTTATTTATTTAATTATTTCTAGAGAAATATTTTAGCTAAAACCCTAGCTATTCTTTTGGAATTTCAGCCGCCATTTTCTTAGGAGATAAATCTCCATATTTATTTTCCAAACTCAAGGATTTTTTATAAAGATGGAGACTAATTTTATTCTAGCTTTTATTCCTTTTAATTTTTGAAAATCCTAGCTAAGAACAATTAAATTCCACCTGCATTTCATTAATTAGATTTTGTGTTAGTTAGCTGGAATTAAATCTATTATTTTCCTAGCAAAATATTTTGTTGATTTTGAAAATAAAAACCTAGCTAAAAATCTAGAAATTTTCCAGCTTTGTGCCGCCACCTTTGGAGCACTCCTAGCTCAACTCAAACTCTTCCAAGACTAGGGAGTCTTATCCTAAATTCTCTTGCAAATCAGATTTTATTCTAATCCTAAACAAATTAGGTTTTGTTCCTCTTATCTTGCAGATTTTCGGTCAGCCTTGTGCATGCCCATGCTGCACGAAAATCCTACACTCCTAAGGGTATCCAAACTCTTCTAAACCTAGCTCAAGTTATCTTAGAACACCTCTCACCAACTTAGATTATTTTAGCAATACAAATCAGATTTTTATTCCCTTCGTTTTCCAGAATTTTGGCCAGCTTTGTGCACAGAGCACACACCATATCACACGAAATTTTGCACTCCAAAACATACCAAAACTCTTTGTTGATTTAGCCAAATTACAACTCCTAAAACTCTCACTTTCTCTCTTTGATTTGCGGCAGAACAACAACTAAAATAGCCTAGAACTTTCTATCTTTTGCTTACAGTTTTCGCAGAACAAACACATCCTCCATGCCCAGAATTTTTTGTTGTCAAAACCTACACAAACTCCTTCTAGTTTTGGTCAAAAACCTGAACACGCATAGCCCTTCCTTTGTGCACTATTTCGGCCAGCCTAGGAGAACAATTCCAAATTATTTTTCTCCTCTTAACCTCTCTTAATTTCAGCCAGCAATTTGGTATAGCAAGCTGCCTGTTTTTTTGCCTTGCTGCCAAGGAAGTTTAGAGCTATTAGGAGACCTTCATAGCATCATCTTCTAACCCTAAACTAAACTCTCCTAACCCTAAACTAATGTAGCCGGCTATTCCTTCCTTGCTGCATGAAAATTCCAGCAAACTCTCCCTTGCAATTTTCGAAAAAACACAAGAGCAATCACTAGGCAAAAATCAAACACACCTTAAGGTAAGCAAAAATCCTCTCAACCTCATGATTCTTTTCTTCCATTGATTCTTCTCTTTTTCTTCCCTTAAACCACGCCATATAAGGGCTGATCTCACCTTTCTTTCTTAACTTTCGGTTGAGAGGAATAAAGAAGGTAGCTTTTCTCTTCTTCTCAAGTGAACTCGGGACGATCACCATAGGAGCGTCTCGATCTTGTTAATCCGGTGGTTGTAAGGTAAAGGAATTCTTACCCTTGATGAACGAAATTAAGGTTTAATATGATTGATGATGTCTATGGTAGTATAATAGCATGATGAACGGGCTTACTTGGGATAGATGAATATCTTGAGGCGAGTAATGTATTAAGCATGTTCAATAGATAGCGATGCTATGGTAGATGTGATAATGATGGATGTGAATTGTGATGGTTAAGTTAAGATATTTTTGATATATTGCTCATGTCGTTGATGGATATATGTTCATGATATGTTTATTTCATGGAATGGGTGATTTATTGAAGATAGTTGCTGAGTTATGATTTGTTTAAGGGAATAAGTAAGTTTATATTCATGCTTGAGATGATTGAGATCCTAATCATTATATTATATGATTCTAGATCAGGAGGTTATTTGAAGAAAGCAAGCAGTTGATTTTATGTTGTTTATCTGAGGCGAACCACGTAAGTCCTTGCATAAAACTCTTTTGGTGAATGCTTGTGGTGGCAAGTCGAATGTTGTAAAGCTTTGTAAAGCTAATGTTGATCTATGATTATTTGGGATGTAAATGTGGATGTGTATTCTCTAAATAGTTTTGTCAAACTAACACCTTTATCATGAACTATTCTTTCTCTTAAACATTTTAGAAAACTCTTTCTAAGGAAAACCACATTTTACAAAGCCAAGGTATGGAATCATTGTGAATCAGGAAATAACGGATATGTTTGTTGAGTACTCAATAAGAGTAGGCTAACAATACTAGTCTTGGAGGGCTTGAGTGAGTCTTTTGGCAGGCGGCCACCTCTAGAAGATAAGCTATACTTGAAAAGGCGACAGTATTGATTAGTTAGGCCGGTCCGAGCTAGCATTTTTACCTGGTAAGGTATTATTTTCTCGGCATGGACACTCGGATGGTTTTGTTGGGTGAAGAGATGGAGGAGTATCTCACCTGGTGGACCGTACACCCACCCTTGATCGGAACGCCCAAAGTGTGCTAATCTGATCCTGTCATGGTGCACAAAGTATGGTGCCTTGACCGTTCTCTTATCATGGGAGCCCAAAGTGTGGCACCATGACTGTTTTTGTCAAGTGGATGATTTATTTTGTACAAAGTGTGACAATAAGAAAACTCCACTCCTTGCAAAGAGAAATTATTTATGACTTGCCAAATATTTCTACAAATGTTTTCAGTTATGCATACAAGAACTGTTTAAAGTACCATGTGCACACACATGACTTATTGAGATGTTAATCTCACACTGTTTTATATCATGTTTTCAGGAGATTGATATTGCTGAGCTAGCGGAGGTCTAGTAGTTGGAGTTTTGTTGCTCTATTTATCTTTTGAGAGATAGATGTTCATTTATGTTCTTTTCTTATGTATGCATATGTTTAAACTTTCGCAAGGTTCATTCTGATATAATAAGAGTTTCCTTTATTTATCTAAGCTTGACATTTTAAGTTCGACTTTATCTTGTGTACCTCGTTTTAAAGACCCCTTATCCTCAGGACGGGGCGACATCCCCGCCCTTTCTAGGGTACGTAGTAGGGGTGTTACAAACAGTCTCTAGTGTATATCCCCAAAACGATTTTGATAATTCTACAAAATCCATCATGGTCCCTACCATGTCTAGAAGGTTTTAATTCCTTCTCTCATATACACCATTATGTTGAGGTGTATCTGGTGGAGTTCATTGAGATAATATCTCATTATCTCTAAGATAACTTAGAAACTCTTGGCTTAAGTATTCACCTCCTTGATCGGATCTAAGAGTTTTAATACTTTTGCCAAGTTGTTTCTCTACTTTATTCTTGAAGTCTTAGACCTTGTTAAATGCTTCAGACTTGTATTTCATTAAATATAAATACCTATATCGTGAATAGTTATCAATGAAGGTTATAAAGTAGTGATAACTTCCTCTTTCTTGTATAGATATTGGGTCACAAACATCTGTATGTATTAGTTATAATAACTCTTTAGCCCTTTAGCCCTTTCTCCTTTTCTAGAAAATAGAGTTTTAGCCATTTTACCAAGTAAACAAGATTCGCATGTGTTTTATAATTTATAATCAAATGACCCCTAGTCACCCAACTTGTATAACTTAGACACACGTTTCTCATTTACATAGCCTAAACGACAATGCCATAAGTAAGATGAGATTAAGTTATCTTTTCTTGGTTTCTTTTCATTTATTTTGATGATTGGATTATCCATGTCTAGAACATATAAACCCTTAACTAAAGTTGCAGAACCATAATGGATATCATTTAATGAAAAAGAACAACGTTTATTCTTAAAATTTAAATGAAATCTAAATAAGTCTAAACAAGCAATTGAGATAATATTTTTCAAAAAACTAGTGCAAAATAGCAGTTTTGAAGTTCTAAAATTAATCCAGAAAGTAGATTAAGATGATAAGTCCCCATAGCTAGTGTAGTAACCTTTGCTCCATTTGCAGCTCGCACGTCCACATCGCCCTTTTCCAGCCTTCTACTACCCTTTAAACCCTACAAATTATTGCATAAATGAGATCTACAACTGATATCCAATACCCATATCTCATTATTAAAGGTAGCATTAATCTCAATCACAAATATACCAGGAGTAGAAATAGAAGTACTTGCAAGCTTCTCCTTCTCCTTCTTTTCCTTCATGGTCTCTAAGTAGGCTTTGTAGTTGCGTCTCCAATGGCAAATCTTGCCACAATGAGGACATGGGCCTTTAGTGGCTGCTTCCTTCTTCTTCACACCTCCTTTAGGCTTTGTAGGATTTTTCTTCTTCTTCTTGGGAACTTTCTTCTTAGAAGACAAAGAACCTACTAGTGAGATCACCTTATCATCCTTCTTCTTGTATGATTCAGCACTATTAAGCAGATTGATAAGCTCAGGTATAGTGGTCTCTATATTGTTCATGTGGTAGTTAATCATAAATTATGAAAAACTACTTGGTAATGATTGTAGAATTAAGTCAACACTTAAATCGTGATCTATTACGAAACAAAGAGACCCAAGCTTTTCAATATAGACATCTGCAGCACATGAGTGGCCACTAAAGCACCCTCAACCATCTTAGAATGGAACAGTTGCTTAAAGATCTCAAATCTCTCAGTTCTAGCTTGTTTATCAAATAACTCTTTAAGATGGAAGATAATGGTTAGAGCATCCATATGCTGATGCTGTTTTTGTAACTTATGAGTCATTGATGCCAGCATAATATATGATTCAGTGTCACTGTCCTTCTTGTGCTTCTTATGGATAGCATGCTCATCAACAGGAGCATCTTGGGTTGGAGGTGGTGGAATAGGAACATCTAGCACGTAGAGTAGCTTTTTTGACTTGAGAACGATTCTAAAGTTTCTATACCAGTCCAGATAGTTTGATTCAATGAGCTTATTTGTTTCCATGATACTATGTAGGTTTTGGTTTGTCGACATAATGCAAGTGACCTAGATGTAAAGATAGAGTAATTAGAACATGTATACGCTCATGATATGCAAGTAATTCGGTCTTTAATTAAACACATTTTTATTCTACTATTTTACTCAAACTAATAGCCCCCACTATTAACTCGGGAAAATCCATTGGAAGCTTTCCTAGTGGACCAGTATCTAAATTCCTTAAGAATGACCTTAGGTTAGCCGAACAAGCTACTCTTAAGTTCAGTGATAGGTATCCAATACTAATTACATCAAATATAACTATTGTATCATTAGGTGATTAACATCTTTTAATCATTAAAGTATTTAATATTATCCCAACCTTGCCTCTAATATTCTTTATGCTTGGGTTAGCCCAACCAGGATAAAAAAATTGGTTAAACCCAACCCATTAATTAGGAATTAAATTCCATAGCTTGAACATACTCAATGTCAAGTAGGCTTGAGTGTGCCTAACAACCTGGTCTCGAAAAAGAGCTCTCGTTCTTGGTATATTAATAGAAGGCATTAGATTTAATATTATTTGAAGGATTTATTCCTTTTAGTTGTCTCATCATTTTGGCATGCATACAATTTATCAATAAGCAGCATAAATTGATAAACATGGTAATAAATAATTACATTGGATTGTCTAAATTAATTTCCTCGAGCCATCAAGGAAATTAATATGGTCAACCCTATGTGTTCATGCATGATTTAGGTAGAATGCCTTACCATCTCGCTTTGTTTTGATTGTCGTTTTCGAAATCTTGTAAAAAAAATTCTACCTCAATCTAACCTATAGAAACTAATTACATAATTTCCTAAAGGAAGAAACCTCGAGTTACATTCGAGGGGAGTTAGATAAGAAAAGCAATACACAAGAATTTGAGATAAGACAGGACACGTAGGTCCTATTTAATTAAAATAAAGCGATAAAGATGCATGAACAGATATGTTTAGTTTTAGTCCATAACCATCCACCATGCCAATAAAACGTGCTAAAAATACAGCATAATACATCTAATTCACAATCATGCAAAATCAGTATTTTGGAGAAATCTAGGTCTAAAATCAAATTTTGAAAAATTTTAGGCTGAAATCAAATTTTAGAAAATTGTGGGTCCTATGTGTAATTTTAAAAATATATTTATCCAAAATCATGGGTTTCAAATAAATTCTAATCATTATTAGAACCTATTCACAAAATTAGAAAAGATAAAAAAGCTTTTTTTAAAATTTTTTTTCTTAAATATAAAATACTGCAAGAATAGAATGCACCTAGTGCCAAGTGGGTCGAACGTACTCGGCATAATTTTTAAGCAACAGTAAGCATTTACCACTGTTCACCTTCTTCCCTAGATTCTTCTATAAATTTTTCATGAATAGCAAAGTGATTTTCAGACCACTACAAAAACAATTTTGATATCAAGTATTGTTAATCATTGTTAACAACCAATTGTAATCAACATTACAATTTAAACAACAATCCATATTGTTGAATCAAAAGCTTGATTGCAGGAAGAATATAACATAAAAAACCAAACCCACATAGAACAATTTCCCAACCATTTTTCAATGACCCAGAGACTCTTCAAACCAGAAAACCCAGACACGCTATACAAAGCAGTAGACATACAATAGCCATGATCTTATAGTTACATGCTCAGAAATGATTTCAAAGTAATTAAAGACCAATTAAAACACAAACACGAAGGCTCTGATACCATTGTTGGGATTTCATTATGCTTACCAAATAAGAACGTAGCGAAAATAATCATGAAATCCATGCCCAAGGATCATGTGTTTGCAATTAAAACTGGAAAAGAGGAAGGAAATGGAGAGTACTTTTTGTAGCAGAAAAACAAAAATTTCTTGTAGCAACCTAGGGACCAATTCCTTCTATTTTGATCATGCAAATGCCCCACTACAATCCAAGAGTAGGATTGTCTCTAGCAGTAATCCATATAAGGTTTAATTGCTTACAAAACCCGCTCAAAACTATGCTAGTAGAAGAAGAGCGGCTAGGTTTTAATTGGAGAAGAATAAGGATAAAGAAGGAACGTCTGACTCCCTAGTGCAAAATGGAATGGTTCCCATATTTATAGTTTTTAAGATTTGTATTAATTACAATTAAGTCCTCAAAGATTTTATGTCTACAATTGGACCCTTAAAGTTTATATAAATGCAACCAAGTCCCATGAATTATAACAAACTTATAATTCACCTATAAATATATTTTCTTCTCCTAATTAATCCAAAAATATTATCAAATGATATATATTGAGCATTCAAACCTTTATTATGTGTGACCCATTAGGTTTCTTAGTCTTATTGGTAGCATAATATGAATTAATTCTAACAGCTTTAGAATTAGTTATCCTAAATAAAATACAGGATTAATTTATTAATTCTCTAATTAATAAATTCATATTTAGCAGATCAAGAGTGACATCTAGCAATGGCTCTTGATCACCCAAAAGTCCAAAATGTCAAGTGGCTTGACATGAACATTTCAATAGCAAATAACTAGTGCAATAAACTCCTCTCACCATTCTATATCTCATTTGGTTTAGAGCACGGAATTAGTGCCAACTCCATCTAGAATATTATTAATTCTGGCCCGAATATTTTAGTACTTATTCAAGAAATCCATTACTCGATATGTGTATTAAATTTGAAACTATTTCCAACAGATAGTCGTCTTAGCTAAGGACTTTATGAGTAATGATTTCTATAAGTGGCCCTGAGATATATTCTCCTACTATTAGGAGTGGTGAATCCTTTATTGACCCTCTTAGTTACTTTCGTTTATTTTACATTGTACTCAATATCCATCTCATAAACAATCCTTGTAAGACTCCAAAGATTAGAATCAAAGTATAACGCTCGATGAACAAAATACCTTGGAGATCTCCAGTCTAAGGATACTTGCACACTTGCTATAATGAGATTCCATCACTGACACTTAATAGCCTATCCAAGTGATTATCTCATAGCTAGGTCATCTAATGAATTTGTTCCTATAACAAGCAACCACATATTAATCCTCAGTATCACAATATTCACGATTACGAGAACCACTTCTTGAAGAGACATAACATGTACTAGTCTTGGCATATTAATGATGTCCCATACTAGGGATTATTCAAGCACAAACACTATATAGTTTAGTAAGAATCTCACATCATGATCGCTATCATGATTTTCTTTACACTGTGTTGTACTAGGGAATTAATCAATCAGTTTTATACACATATTAAGATAGAAAAATCAAAATAAAAGATAAAGAATACCTCTTTTATTAATTATTGTGCAATATACATGTTACAAGTGATTGTCTCTAGAGCACAACACTAATACTTTACAGTTGCCCAATGACCCTCACCAGGGTTAGATTGGTATCTGCTCGTCAAACTGAGAGCATAGGATACATCGGGCCTTGTATATATCATAGTGTATATAATAGATCCAACTGCCAAAGCGTATAAAATCTTACTCATGTGATCCCTTTCAAATTGTGTCTTAGGAGACATCGACTTTGAAAGGCTTATCCCATAGGACATGGGTAAGAATCCCTTTTTGGGTTGATCCATACCAAACCTCTTTAGTATTTTATCTATATATGTAGACTGTGAAAGACCTAGCATGTAACACCCCGCTACCTAGGCCCGCCAGGGCCGGGGATGTCGTCCCGTTTGAAGGACAATGGGTCTTTATAACTAGGTCACACAAATAAAATAGTGGAATAAAAATGGTAATCGAACTTAAAATTTATTACATCCTAAAAATAAATCCAAGAATACCAACAACAAATCCATAGTAAAATTTATCCACTCTCATCTCCCCAAAACATTACACAAAATAAATTATCAGAAAATCCTCTAAAGTAGGAAATATCTAGCTACTCATCCCCACAGCAGGATCGACCTGAAATCATGGTAAAAAGATGATAAGATAGAAATCTCAATAAGTCCGTGTGTGCTTTAAGTGTCCAGAAAAAATAGTTCGTGAATCCAAAGTATAAAATTCTTTATAAGAGATCACTGGCAAACAATAAACATTAATCAAAAGCAAGAGTGGTGTTTTGGCTTTTTCAACCATAAATAATCAATAAAATCAACCACTTAAAAGAAATGATCATGGGTTACCACACGTTGGGCCCCATAACCGCATGGTCAGCATGCCACACTTTGTGCATACCGCCGGTCAGAATGCCACACTTTGTGCAAACTGACAAAAGTAGGTGATCAGCTTACTGGGCAAGATACTCCTCCTTCTCTATACCCAAACAACAATCGGGTCTCCATTCCGGCTACACACAGTCACTTGACTGAAATAGAACACTGCTAGCTCGGACCGGCATGACCTGCTGGACTGATGTCCTATCCGAGAAGGACTCACCCCTCAGAAGTGGCCACCTACTGAGAGACTTACTCTAACCCCTCAAAGACTAGCCCTAGTAGTCCACCCTTATTGAGTTCTCAACGACATTTTCCACTTGGGATAAAATGAACAAAACACTGTTCCACATGAAAATGGCAATTAGGGTTCCCAAAGTCTTTGTCAAAATCAATTTTGGAAAGAGTTTTGAGATTGAGTAAATCTGCTTATTAATTTTTAAATAAATTATTTGTCTGAAATAGGAAAGAAGTTAATCCTCAATTGCCCTTGCAAAATTGAGTGTCTATGCACTCTACATTTAGCTTGCCATAATAAACATATTTCATCAATCAGGTTTTATGCAGGAGATTACCTGATTCTTGCTTACAATATAAAGTCTGCAATAGCTGACCTAACCCCACATAGGCAAATACAAACCACAATCAAACTTAAGCCAAAATCCACTTTCTCAATTTAAAACAACTCAACTCATTATCACCACGATCCTAGTGTCCCAAGCTTTAAGGCCAAACTATAAATAAATAGGTTTATAAGCTAAGCCTAATTTGATATTTAAAATAATTAATGTTTTGAGAAACAAGTACTAAAAAGTTGATGGTTTAATTCTTGCTAAGAAAAATTTAGAGTTTACTTGATAAATAGTCCTAGGTGGTATTAGGTAAAATAATTATTTATTAATAATTTAGTTGTTAGAAAATAATTGATAACTAAAATCAGTTGAAAATAAATTTAATGAGTCTTGCTTGAAAAATAATAAATAAATTTTTAATCGGTTTGATTAAAAGATAATAATTAAATTTTTAGTAATAAATATTTTACTAATTTTGATTATTTCCATAAAAAGCTTTAGTTGATTTCATTATTTTATAATATATATATATATATATATATATATTCTATTTTTCTAGCAAAAGCTATTATTTATTTGACTAAAATATCATTATTATATATAATAATTCAAATTTACCCCTCCTAGGGTTTTTTGAAATTACCAGCAAAATCATATTATGAAATATTTTATTCATGAAATAAAAATTAGCTTAGGGATAATAAGATTATGATCATATTTCTATGGCTAACCACAATCATGAACATATACAATCCTTCAATTCATCAAATCATGCATATAAGCATAGATCTAAATTTACCAAGACATGATCTAACCCCTACTAGCATAAATATGATAATGGCTTCAATAATCCAACATGAATATAAATCCTATTCACCAAAGGTGACATAATCTCTACCATACATCATCACAAATACTACCTATGACATGGAGACATGCATTAAACCTCAAATCATCATACAATCAACCAAGTTAATCTATCCATGCATAAATCCCATCTCCTTCATATTCATACATACATTCATGCTTCAACCTCAACAATATATACTCAAACCCTATTCACAATCCACCTTCTATCAACATCATCCTAGAGACATGAATCTAGAATTTAAAAGAAAGGTTAAAAGGCTTACTTGTTTGCTGAATATCTTGAAGGAGTTTTGAATGGTTGATAACCCCTAGAAGCCTAAATCCATCCAAGGAAGGTGGAGAAAGCATGGCCATTGGAGAAGAAGCCATCCGGCCAAGAGAAGAGAGATTCGGCCATGAGAGAGAGAGAGAGAGAGAGAGAGAGAGAGAGAGAGAGAGAGAGAGAGAGAGAGAGACCATTAGCATGTTGATTCGCATTTATATTCATTAGAGATCAAGATTGGAGAAGATGAAGTTGTTAGGACAAACCTACCTTGAAGGTGTTCTTGAGCCTTTACAAAATTTTTAGTTTTTTTATCTAAAATAGCAAGTTAGATTTTGGAGTTTGAAGTTAAGAATGGTATTGATGGACTCACAGCAGTGAGTATGTTCAATATGGAAATTTTAGAAGGAGTTTGAAGTGATTTGGGAGGGTATTGGGTGAAAGGAAGGAGTAGGTGTTCTTGGTGTGTTGTGTGTTGTTGATGTTGAAGAGAGTAGAGAGCTTTTGGGATTGGAGCTATCGAAATTCTGTAAAGATTTGGGTTCGCCGACTACTTGAAGGTTTTTGGTAGCTGATTTTCTGGTTTGGAAGGGAAAAGGAAAGGCTAGTTGTTGAAATCCTTGAAGAATATTTTTAGGAAGCAAATTTGGAAACTAAATATTCAGGAATACCTTTGATCATGGGAGAGCTTTTGGAAGTCTACCATGGCCGAATTGCTGGCTGTGTTTCGGACAAATGAATGCTGGTTGTGGGGGGATAAAGGTGGCCAAAAATACTGAGTGTAATGGTGAAGGGAAGGTCTGGTTGTTTGAGGTATATTTTATGGAAAGTTGTTAAATCATGGTGGTTGGAATTTTGGTATCCAAATCAGATCATGTTTGCAGGATTTTTTTCGAAATCTTTTAGGCAGCCATGACTGGATTTTTGTGCAGAAGCTTTAGGAGGATAATGGAGTTCAGTTACTAAAGGTTTAAGGGTGATTTGTGCAGAAGAAGGATGGAGTTTCGGCTATGGATGAATTAGGAACCAAGGCTGGAAAATTTTTGCACAGGATTTCGCTGCTAGCTAGAATTTTCTGGGTAGTTTTCGGCTACCCTTTTCTAGTCGGTTTGCAAGAAGTTTGAAGGGAAATTTTAGGGCTTTTCAAGGCTGGTTTCTAGACTTCTTCATGCAGGAAAAACGTGGCTAAGATGCTAAACAAAAACTAGAAGAAAACAGCTTGGTTTTGGACCTCCTAAGCTATGAATTTGCCCAGGAATTTTCCTAGTTTTGCACAGCTTTTGTGCAGTCCGAAAATGGCTAGAAAAATCGAAGTTCAAAGCTGATCAATCGGGCCATTTTCTAGCAGCATTTAGGAAGGAATAATGGTTAAGAATTTTGACACCTTGAAGGCACACAAAGCTGGGAAAAGTTTTAGTTCCATGCATGAAGGAAAATGAACTTAGCTAGAGTAAAGTTTTTTAAGAAAGTTCACTAAGGAATTTAATTCACTTGAAATCCTTTTCCTCTCTTCCATGGTTTTGCTCTATAAGATGTCTCATACTAAGACATTTTGAACCTACCAAGCCACAACACATTGCTGGAATTTTTCTAAAATAAAATTAGCCTTGAACAATTTGAACAAGCTAATGAATTGAGAAATAGGAAAAATTAAGGATTAAGAGGAAATTGATTCCCCTTAGGAATTTTGTGTAGGCAAAAGAATAGGATGATGATACTCCTATCATGTCACTCTTAGGACAAAATTTCTACCCTACTCCAAGCTCCTAAGGCCGAAAATATTACTTCCCAAGCAAAAATAAAATTTAACCAAGCTAAAGCTCCTATGATGGAATTTGAACCCAAGACTTCCAGAATTAATTCTAAAACTCTAACCACTAAACCACAACAACTCTTGTTCTTATTTTCCCTCTAAAAATATTTTCCTATTCAATCCTCAAGCTATCTCCCTTTTTCCACCTCAAGCAAAAATTACCATTTTGCCCTTCTCACTCAATAGTCATAATCAAGCCCTCTAGACTATAAAACACAAATTCAATACACATAAAATCATATAAAAATATATTTAAACATGCAATGAAATATGATATGCACCCCAACCCCTTTACTCTAAGGTTGGTTTTAACTGGGGTTTCACATAGCAACCTTTTTGACCTATCCTTATAGGTCCTTATTCTAAGAATGTAGGTCGTTTCTTCAAGATCTTTCATGGAGAATTTCTTGGACAACCAAACTTTAATTGATTGTAGGATAGGTACATCATTTCCTATTAGCAATTTGCCATCTATATAAAGAAATAAGAAAATAATTGCGTTCCCACTAGCATTCTTGTATACACATGGGTCATCTATGTTTTGAATAAAATCAAACTCTTTGATTATTTCATCAAAATGGATATTCCAACTCCTAAAAGCTTGCTTAAGTCCATAAATAGACCTTTGTAGCTTGCACACTTTTATGCTATCATTGGATGTGAAACCCTCAGGTTGTGTCATATACACTTCCTCAGTCAAATTTTCATTTAGAAAAGCTTTTTTCACATTCATTTGCTAGATCTCATAATCATGATGAGCGGCGATAGCTAGGAGTATCCTGATGGATTTTAGCATGGCTATTAGCGAGAAGGTTTTGTCATAGTCAATACCAGATTGTTGACAATAACCCTTAGACATTAGTCGTGCTTTATAGGTAACTATATTACCATCCATGTTAGGTTTCTTCTTGAGAACCCATTTGCACCCAATAGATTTGATTTCTTTGGGTAGATCAACCATAGTCAATACTTGGTTGTCGTGCATAGAATCCATCTATGACTTCATGGCCTCATGCTATTTGTCAAATTCTAAACTGTTTAGAACTTTCTTGTAGAACTGGCTCATCTTCATTTATTAGTGATACATCATTGTGGTCACTAATGAGAAATTCTTATCTCTCAGGTGCCACACGTATCTTACTAGACCTACGAAGACCTTGTGCAGTAGAAGGTTCATCTATTCTCTTAATAGATGTGGGATCAGACGATTGATCCTTGTTTATTTGTTCCTGAACTTCACTAAGTTCAGTTTTACTCTCACTATCCCCTTTGAGCATGTGCTTCTTCTCTTAGAAGACAACATACTTCGAAACAAACACTTTTTTTTTAGAGGGAAGATAGAAGTAATGCCTGAAAAATTCTTTGGGATAATCCACAAATAAACACTTGTCAGAATTGCTTTCAAGCTTATCTCATTGTGGCCTTTTAACAAATGCAGGAGAACCCCACACTCTCAAGTGAGATAACTTTGGTTTCTTGCCAAAGAATATCTAAAATAGGGTAGGATGAACCATTTCTTTTCAGAACTCTATTTATAATATAAACAGAAGTCTCTAGAACGTACCCCCAAAATGATTTTGGCAAGCCTGTAGAAGCTATCAGGGTCTCTACCAAGTCTAGAAGGGTTTGATTCCTTCTCTCAGATACACCATTATGTTAAGGTATATGTGGTGCAGTCCATTGAGATAATATCCCATTAGCTCTAAGATAACCTTGAAACTCTTGGCTTAAGTATTCATCTCCTCAATTCGATCTTAGAGTCTTGATACTTTTACCAAGGTGTTTCTCTACTTCATTCTTGAAGTCTTTCAACTTTTCAAAAGCTTCAGATTTGTATTTCATTAAATACAAATACTAATAAAGTGAATAATCATCGATAAAGGTTATGAAATAGTTATAACCTCCTCTTGCTTGTATAGACATTGGGATACATACATCAGAATGTATGAGTGCTAATAACTCTTTGACCTATTCTCCTTTCCAGAAAAAGGAGTTTTAATCATTTTACTTAGCAAACAAGACTCACAAGTACCATATGATTCATAATCAAATGACCCTAAGTCAGAAACATGATTCTCGTGTATATGGCCTAAACAAAAATGCCATAAATAAGAGGTGTTTGGGTTATCAATCTTTGGTTTCTTATTGTTTATATTGAGAACTGGATTATCCATGTCTAGAACATATAAACCATTAACCAAAGTTGCAAAACCATAGTGGATATCATTCAATGAAAAAGAACAACATTTATTCTTGAAAATTAAATGAAATCCGTATAGATCTAAACATGCAATTGAGATAATATTTTTAAATAAAACTGGTACATAATAATAGTTTGAAGTTCTAAAACTAATCTTAAAGGTAGGTTCAGCTCGTTTGTCCACACAATAAGTGTAGCAACGTTTGCTCCATTTGCAGTACGCAAGTCCATGTCGCCTTTTTCTAGCCTTCTACTACCCTTTAATCCCAACAAAGTTCTTACACAAATGAGATCTACATCCGATATATAACACCCCAACTAAAGGTAAAAGCGGAAGCATATCAATACTAGGATGTCACCCTGTCCAATTACCCAGACAAGGGGTCTTTATAATGAAAAATCTAATAGAGTATTATCTAAAAGGGAAACGTTTGGACCTATTCTACTATCACTGTGGTATCGTCCTCTATTTATAGGTCTTTCCAACTCCAGATCCTACAAAAAGGTAAGATAAAAGATACGTGTGAGTGGAAAATCACTCAGTGAGTCCCGTATGTGCTAATATTTTATTAAAGTAGCAGAGTACACAAAAATTTTGTGAAATAGCCTATCATTTATTCATTAGAAATGAATCGAAAACTCTTTAATGAAGAGTGTATTCAGAACTCAATAATTTTATAGAAAACGGTATTTTAACTTTCAAATCATTGCCCTATTTTTTTCCAATCATATGCACTTCTCCAATAGAAGGTTGGCCAGTATGCAAGTCCCGTAGTCCTTGCCTTCGGCTACATGGTCTCTTACAACACGTTACCTGTGTCATGCCGGAACGGTGAGCAGTGTACAAATGTACCTCACCTTGCACTTAGGGAGCTTTTACTTGCCAACATAAGCCAGGGGTCCCAATCCTGATGTCAATCATCATCGAGGTGGCAAGGGATTGAACATACTGAGTGTACCCGCTCGGTATCATGTGAACAATCCACCATCATAATCAATAGGCAGTTGCCAGGCTCAAAACAGCTAGCCAGGATGACTCATCTCATTGTCTTGTCACCCTATTTGGAGTAAAACAATCCCCAGAACTGATCAGGTTGATTGGGGTCGTCTATCTCTAACATAGGCTAGTACAAAGATCAAAGTCCTTGTGGAGTACTCAACGTCACCAACCCCGTCTGATTGATCAGGCCAGAGGGTTATCTAATCTAATATAATTTTCATATCAAAACAGTTTTTGGGGTAAAACAACATTTTTCCAAAATCAAGATGAAACCAGATAAATGGTTCAATTTACACATCAAAACGTGTTTCTAAGAGTAACTTGGTCATTTTCCCCATACTCGATCACAAAATTCATTTCTAAGGGTATTCAAGTCATTTTACCCATACCTGATTTCCAAAAGGCTTTCTGAGGGTATTCAGGGCATTTTACCCTTACCCGATTTGAGAAATATTCACAAGAGTTCCAACAAAGATATTTCGGTCATTTACCGAATACCCAAGTTCCAAAGGTTTTCGTAAAATGTTCCAATAAGGACAATTGGAACATTTTCCAAATACCCAATTCCAAAAAAGAACTCATTTAAATAAATCCAGAATTCTAATTCCAAAAGAGGATTAAATTCAATGTTTCCAAACATATTTTCATAAAAATGTCCCAAACGGTATATAATATAGCATTTCATGGAAAAATAAAACACACTAACTTTAGAAAGAGTTTTAGAAATCCATGGGACTCACCTCATGTCCTAAGCAATCATTTCTGATCATGGCCGTTTAACCTTCATTTCTACCATTTTCGATGTTCCGTTGACCGTTTATTGCTAAACCTACATCAAACATCGTTTTCACGTCAATTCGTGTTTAGCCGAAAAATAGCCGATGGGTAGTGTCACAGGCCAACCTATGACAGTTCGCTTGCGTGGGCAAGACTTTGCCCACACCCAATCTAAGTGCCCGACGCACCACCAGAGCGCTCGTGTGTCTTCGAACATGTTTAGGAAACCGAAGGGACCGAACGTTCTTAAGCGTACTTGGCCACCTCCTATGGTTAGGCTAAGTATGCCTAGGAACGTCCAGGACCTTGTCAAGGATGTCCTAGACATGTTTAAGGACACTCAAGCCTCACTAGCCAAAGGCCCAAGACGGAAGGTGCAAGACAACACAAAGACCGAACCAGCCCGTCGTGTACGATGCCCGCGCACCCCGTGTCAGATCGTGCCGCACGTTCGTGAGCCTAGCACCGACACTGTGCCAAGAGCATGCCGCACGCCCGTGCCAGACCGTGCCACAGGCCCGAATGTCCAGCAGCAGATCGTGTCAAGACCGTGCCGCGCGCCTGCATGCCCAGAGCCGGCCTGCTCCATGCGCCCGCCTAACACTAGCTGATAGCTAGAATCGTCGGCCCCTCCGTTTTCTTGTGTAAATATGTAGATAGACTTTTGTTGTATTTTTGTAAATTTCCTAAGGCCTTGAAAGCCCTGCATATAAATTTTCATAGTTAGATTTTTTGTACTTAGGTCTAGAGAAATTGGACAAACTTTTCCCACCTCCTCGGAAAAGCGGTATCTACTCTTGGAACTTGGAAAAAGTTTACCACATATATTATAGGGGGCGTACATAAACGAGATCGGGTAGAAGCAAACTAAGTCGGTTGTGAACATTGGTGTTCCCCCTCACCAATACTTGTTGTATATATACTTTTTACTCACTTTCAATTCAATGAAATGTCTACTTTCATGCAATCGGGTGCCGGTTAAATTTCGTTTTTGTGTCGTTTTCTGTCGTTTTCATATCGTTCATTGCCGTTTTCAATCGTTTTCACTGTGATTCAATCTGAAACCACTCAAGCTCACTTTTAAGTGTCTGAAAGAGTTCGATAGAGGCCAATGTGACATTAGCTCGGGCCTAGCCAAGTCACAGGCATCACGGTTAGTCGGTGGTGGAAAAAACGACCTGTGACAGTAGCCGATGTCCGACCGACGTGCCCGACAGTGAGCCGACGTTCAACCGTCGTTTAGTTGATGGGGCCGATGGTTAGCCATCGGTCAAGGAAAACATTTAACTTTCGTTCGCGTCGTTTTTCTGTCGTTTGATCAATTCTTTCATTTTTCTTTTTCCACATCCTTCCTCCCTTCATAAACAAGGGATTCACTTCATGTTTCCCCAATTAATTTATCCAAAATCACATAAGTAGTCCCCCTTAAGTCCATTCATTTTCGGACTACTTTCTGGAATTTCACTGGTTTGATAGACCATTTTGTTTTACACATAACTTTCAATTTACAGCTCCGATTTGGCTCCATGATATACCAAAATGACCATAAGACTTTTAAATTTAATTCTGTATAGGCTGTTTTTAGTGTTCTGCTTCCAGTATCACGGTACCGGGCAAAAACAGCCTCAGTAGTTTTGACTTGGTTTCACTATTCATTCTTTCCTTAACATTCTGCAATTTTCCAGTCTGACACCCTAACTTGTTTTGCCCATAACTTTTAATCCACAAATCCAAATGATGTCAAATCAATTGTAAAATATCCTAAAAACATTCCTTTACAAGTTCTAATTCATGGAGTACCAATTCTATTGTCCATTTTGTTCAGTTTTGAACACAAAGATCCAGTAGTAAAATCCCGTTACTGATTTGGCACCTTTTACTATTTTCACCATAACTTTTGATCCGTAAATCCGATTAACCACAAACTTGTTCCAAAATGTCTCTATGATCCTTAGCTACAAAGATATATGCCTGCTTTGTTCAAATCCAGAAACGTTACAGATTTACTGAACATGAAACCTCCCAGAATTTTCTGCAAACAAGGACAACTTTCACACAACTTCACCTAACTAGTTTCCATAATTCACACATAAACTTCTCACAATATATATATACCAAAATGATCTCTATGCTTTATATAATAACTTTACTTCAAGTAAGGTAGATCTTTACCTTTTCTTTGCTGCGTTTGGAGGCTGAACAGTCCAACATCTTCTTGCTTTTCTCTCTCTTTTTCTCTCCTCTCTGTTTCCGATTTCTCTCTCTCTTTCTTCTCTATTTCCTTTTCTTTTCTCTTCTCTCTTTTCTCTCTTGTTTGACTCCGAAATTCTGGCTATCTAAAGCCATTTTAGTTGGCCTTCATGGCCTATATGTAGAGGAATATGGTCTTCAAGTCAAAGGTGCATTAAATGGCCTTAACATTTGGAAGCCCTTGATTGGTTCACTTAGCTACTTAGGTGTTCTTTGGAATATTCAAGAGTTCTATGGAATTCTTTAGAAAGTTCATGGATGAATGTTCTTGTAACCATTCATAGAATCAACACTTGGTGAGTTTTCTTTGGTCCATATGGTGATAAAGTGTAGAAATTCCTAGAATTCTCAAGAATTAATAGATATTTTCTAATCTTGCATGGCCATGCATAATCAACCATGATTAACTTACTCAAATCAAGATTAACTGTATTAAGCTTGGTCAAATAAGGTCAAAAATGTGGTCCAACTTGGTCAAACTCTTCATGCTTGTGGGTAATTGTTATTTATTTCTTGTGGGCCTTCTAAATTATTTCAACTTATCACAACCAATCAAATAGAAACACTTGACCTTATTAACCAATCTAACAAAAGCACTTGTCTTCATTAGCCAATCACTAAACGACACTTATTTTTATCCACCAATCATAAGAAGCCACACGTCCCATTTCCATCCATAATTTTCTATTTTCTTCAAAAATGACCAAAATCGGGTCCATAATGGAAAAATATTTTATTTCACTATCCAACTCCAAAAATTCCACTGAATCCATTGGTAACACTTACATTCTTCAATTCCCTCTCTACTTGGTCAAATTCGCGGTCGAAGTCATGAACGCGGTCAGAATGATGAAAATGTCCTCGATACCCCGTGTAGCACGTTTTGCACTCATTGTACTGATCAATTTCTCTTTCTAGAGTACCCTAAAATTCTTATTTGTTGTTCTTAATAGCCTTCTAAAAATTTAGGGTATAGGTAGAATAAATCCAATTATTACATCCAGGTCCCGACAAAACTTTATTTTACCAAGGTATTCGTCTCATTATACCGATCAACTTTTGTTCTGGCTGTTGATATAAATTCTCATCCCATTACAGGTAGTAGCAATTTGGGAGTAAGAAGGTGGGGTGTTACATCCTCCCCTCCTTACAAAAATTTCATCCTTGAAATTTGGCTTATACTTGGAATAAATCTAGATTACTTTTTCAACATCCTTGATTTCGTTTTTCCCAAGTTTCCATTTACACAGCAGATGATTCCACGATACTTGTACAAGTGGAATTTTCTCATTCCGCAATTTCTTTTCAGCATACTTCACGATCTTAACAGGCTCTTTCTTATTCTTCAAGTTTAGAGTCAACTCAATGGGTTCTTTATTCAAAATGTGGGCAAGATTAGCCACATACTTTCGAAGTTGAGGTACATAA
This sequence comes from Voacanga thouarsii, assembly GCA_026120185.1. Lineage (NCBI taxonomy): Eukaryota > Viridiplantae > Streptophyta > Magnoliopsida > Gentianales > Apocynaceae > Voacanga > Voacanga thouarsii. The sequence goes on along the minus strand of JANUWF010001215.1, from coordinate 217,562 downwards.
AACACGCCATGAATAACTTGAAATTCTGTTGGTAACTTCAAACCGATGGGCTACTTTCTCAATCCTTTCAACAATAGGGTATGGTCTAGTGTCTTTTCTTGTTCTTTGATTCCTTATTGTCATTGTGGAGCCAACTTCAAGAATACATGATTCCATTCTACAAATTCCAAATCGCTCTTACGTTGATTCGTATGACCTTTTTGTCAACTTTGAACCGCCTCCAATTTAATATTAATTATTTTCACAGCATGTCGGACTTTTTCAAGTCTCAAAGCATCATGTTCACCCATTCTTCTTTTTGGACTTCATTCCTTCCATAAAGAGCTTCAAATGGGATCATTCCATTTGTTAATTGATAACTATTATTGTATATGAATTCTGCATACACTAAATTATCAATCTACTTGACTCCAAAATTCATAGTGCATGCTTAGAACATGTCTTCCAAAATTCCATTTACTCGTTCTATCTATCCATACGCGTATAAGTGCGCTGCTATGCTGAACTTTATTGTGGTCCCATACCTCTACTATAGCTAAGTCCAAAACTTTGAGGTAAATCTAGGATCTCAATCTGACACAGTACTAGAGGGTACTCATGCAGTATGATTACTTCCTCCATATAGATTTCAGTTAACTGCTCTAAGGAATTTCATTAATTAATAGAAATGAAATGAGTAGACTTAGCCAATCGATCCATCATCACCCAATAGTATCTTGCCACTCCACTTTCATAAATAATCCTATAATGAGGTCTATAGTAATTTCATTCCATTTCCACCATAGAGTAGATAACGGTTGTAACCCTCCAGGCCATTGTTGATTGGCTTTTCTTTTCTTTTCTTTTCTTTTTTTTGGATAGATTAAACATTGTTTACCAAGTCCGAATTGTCCTTTTCCTTACCAATCCACAAATAATGCTGTTTTAGGTTCTAATACATCTTTGCGGCTCCTTGATGGGTGGTATACTTACTCCAAGGTGCCTCCGCTAAACATCTTATCTCTTTGCATATTGCTTCAAAATACAATGCCGGCCCCAAGCAATTAATCCCATCATCATCCTTTCAGAACTCATCTCCTCTTGTATTCGCCTCCTTCTCGCACTAACTTTTGCACTTTTCATCTTCATCTTACTCTCTTCCCGACTATTGTAGGAAGCCAGGTTGAATGGAAGTATTACTTATCCTTATTTCTCCGTCTACTGCAAACACTTCTAATTTCAAAAATTTGTAATGTTCGAAGAGCTGATAAATTCGCCTCCCTACTAAGGGAATTTACTATTGTATTTGCTTTTCTAGGATGATATTTAATTAGATATTGAAATCCTTCCAAAAATTCCATCCATCAACTTTACCTTATGTTCAAATCCTTTCGAGTAAAAGCACACTTCAATCTCTTGAGGTCGATGTGTAACACCCCACTACTTAGGCCTAACAGGGCTGGGGATGTCACTACGTCCAAAGGACAAGAGGTCTTTATAACTAGGACACACAACAAGAATAAAGCAATACTTCAAAATTAAAACTTATTACAATCCAAAAATTCAAGATAAATCCATAAATACAAATTGTTCACTCTCAACTCCCAAAGCATGACATAAAATAAATAATAGGATATCCTCCAAGTAGGCAACAACTAGCTACTCATCCCCACAGCAAGATCGACTTGAAATCATGGTAAGAAAGGTAATGAGATAAAAATCTCAATAAGTCCGTGTGTGCTTTGAGTGTTCAGAAAAATAGTTCGTGAATGCAAAGTGTAAGAGCTTCATAAGAAAAATATTGGCAAGTAATAAACAATGTTCAAAAACAAGAGTGGCGTTTTGGCTTTTCCAACCATACGGGTACAATAAAATCAACCACTCAAAAGGGCGGCCATGGTTTACCACACATTGGGCCCCATAACCAAACAATGGTCAGAATACCACACTTTGTACAGACTGATAAAAAAGGTAGATGATTGGCTTACCGGGTAAGATTATCCTCTTTTTCTACACTTAACAAAACCAGTTGTCCATTTCGGCAACACACAGTCCACATGACTGAAACCTGCTAGCTTGGACCGGCATGACTAAGTAGTACTAACGTTTCTCTAAGTTGAGTTCATTCTTCTGGACGTGGCCTTCTGCAAGAAGACTCACTCTTGCTCTTTAAAACTAGTTCTATTAGCCTACCCTTATTGAGTACTCAACATAGTTCATCCCACTTGGGAGAAAACTGATAAAACATAACTATACTTGAAAATGGCAATTAAGGGTTTCCAAAGTCTTTGTCAAAATCAGTTTTAGAAATAGTTTAGTGTTTGAATAAAATTGTTTGTTGATTTTCAAATAATTGGTTTGACTGAAATAAGAAAGGAAATAGTCCTTAATTGCCTTAACCAAATCAATGTTCACAAGCTGCTTGCCATAATAACTTTTTGCAACAAACAAGTTTTGTACAGGAGCTTACCCGATCCTTTACTCGAGATAGAATAAAGATCTCCAAAAGCTGACCTAATCCCGCCTGGGGTAAACATAAACCATAATTAAACTCAAGCGAAAATTCAACCATCATAAACAATCCTAACTCAACTTACTACAATCATGACCCTAATGTCCCAAGCTTTAAGGCTAGATAATAAATAAATGGTTTGTAAGATAAATCTAGCTTGATATTAAAATAACTAGGGTTTGTGAATTAGATACTAATAAGTTGTAGGTTTAAAACTTGCTATAAATAAATTAGGGTTTATTTGGTGAAGGGTCCTAGGCCGTAGATGATATTATTTAAAATAATAATCTGTTAGTAATTAATTGTTAGAAAATAATTGGTAACTAAAATTAGTTGTAAGTAAATTTAATAGGTTTTGATTAAAAGATAATAAATAAATTTTAATAGTATTTATGAATATAAGACTTACAAAATTAATATTTTACCTATTATGATTATTTACATGAAAGATTTTATTTGCTATTACTATTATCTATAATATCTATATATTTTATTTCTTTAATAAAATCTATCATTTATTTGATAAAAACATCATTATTTTATGTAATAATCCAAATCCACATTTTCCTAGGGTTTTTGAAATTACTAGAAGAGATTATAGAGTTATTCATTTTATTGATGAAATAAAATTAGCTTAGGGACAACAAGGTCATGATCATAATTTCTATGGCTAACCATAATCATGAACATAAACTCTACACCAATCAACAAAACATCCAAATCATGAATAAAACATAGATCCAAATCTACCAAGACATGATCCAAACTCTACTAACATAATCTTATTCATGGCCTTAACAAGAATGCATGAACATAAACCCTATTCACCAAAGGTGACATAATCTCTAACATGCTTGATCATTCATACTACTCACAACATGAAGACATGCAACAAACCCTAAAATGCCATACATTCAACCAAGACAAATCAACTCATGCATCAATCCCAACTTCATCAAACAAACATATTCATTCTCATGCTTCAATCCCAACTCCATCACAAAACATATAATCAATCTCCAAATATATCCCATCCTCATCCCACTACATCCAAGAGACATGAATCTAGAATTTGAAAGAGGAGATTGGAGAAGGCTTACTTGAATAATGACTGCCTTGAAGTAGTTTCGAAAGAATCCTCTTGTGTGGATAGCTTGATTCGTCCAAGGAGGAAGAAGGAAACATGGCCATGGTTGGAGCAACCATTCGGCCGAGAGAGAGAGAGAGAGAGGAAGTTCATTAGTATATACTCATCAAAGTTGAAGGTGGAAGAAGATGAAGATAATTGTTCATGCTTACCTTGAAGGTGTTCTTGAGCTTTCAAGAAAATTCTGATTTTTTATCCAAAAGTGAGACTTTGATTTTTGAGTTTGATGTTAAAAATTGCAGGAATGGATTCACAAGGTTGAGTAGGTATAATCTGGAGTTTTTCGGAGAAGATTGAAGTGGTTTTGGATGGTCTTAGGCGTGAGAATGGTAGTAGGTGTTCTTGGTGTTCTCGAAGGTTTGGAGAGAATGGAGAGAAATTGGTTGAAGCTGGCAGAAATTTTTTGGGAGAAGGGTAGCCGAATTGTTTGAATGGCTTTTGGTAGTTGGATTGTCAAATTTGAGAGGAAAAGGAAGGCTGGTTGTTTGAAATTCAAAAAGAATAATTTAGGGAATATTTTGTGGTAGCAAATATGGTAAGTAGATCTTTGATGGTGAAGGTCTTTTGGGAAGCTACAATGGCCGACTAGCTTGCTGGAATTCTGCTGAGATGAGTGTTGTTTGATGGAGCCTTAGGGTGGCAGAAATATAGTGTACAATGGTGAAGGAATTTTCTGGTTGTTTGAGGGTTAATCTATGGTAGTTTGCTGAAATATCTTGCTGAAATTTTGGACTTCAATTAATAGTTTGATTGGAGTGATTGATGGAGAGATTTTAGGAGTAGCCATGGAACTATTTTTCGAGTAGAACACTGGAAAAGATGATGAAGCTCTGCTCATGGCTGTTCAAGGTGAGTTTGTATAGAAAAATGGAGGAAGTTTTGGACAACGGTGAAAAGAAAACAAAGTTGGAAATTCTGAATAGATTTTTAGCAAGTTTGTTGGAAATTTCTAGGCAGATTTTGCTGCCATTTTTTTAGTTAGCTTACAGAAGGTTTGAAGGGCCATTGGAGGGTCCTTTAAGGCTGGTTTCCAGCCTTCTTTATGGATGAAAAACAAGGTTGAATTGCTGGTTGAAAAACTGGAAGAAACAGCTTGGTTTTTGGCTCACCAAGCTGCGAAAACTGTCCAGAAAAGTTTTTTGTTTGCACAGTTTTTTGAGCAGTCCGATTTTGGCTAGAATTTTTAGTCCTCAAGCTAAATGAAATGGTCATTTTTCTGGCAGCATTTGAGAGGGAATGATGGCTAAAAATTTCGACTATTGGACTGATCAATAAGCTGGAAAAAGTTCCAGTTTACTACATGAAGAAGATGAACACACATAGGTTGGAGTTTGAAGGTTCAACTATGGAGATTAATTCTCTTGGGAACTCAATTGATGGAATTTGAACTCAAGAGCTCAAGGATTTATTCTAAAGCTCTAACCACTAAACCACAACAACTCTTGTTCTTATTTTCTCTCCCAAAAATATTTCATTGTTTAATTCTCAAGCTATCTCCCTATTTTCACCTCAAGCAAAAATTACCATTTTGCCCTTCTTACTCAATAACCACAATTAAGCCATCGAGACTACACATCACACATCTAAAGCATATAAAATCATACAAAAATATATTAATGCATGTAAGAAAATATGATATGCATCCCAACCCCCTTACTCTAAGGTTGGTTTTTGTTAGAGCTTCACACGGTGGAGATTTCTAACTCAGCTCCACATAAATAATATCTCTACTCCAAAAGGGCAAACATAATAGTAACTAACTCTAAATCATGTATAATGTAATTCTCTTCGTGAAGTTTTCATTTCTTAAAGATATAAGCTATCCATTTCTTTCCTGCATCAATAGTCCTCTCAATCCTTCCTTTGACATATTTGTGTACTCCTCATAAGGCTTGTCCATCATTGGTAATGTTAAAACAGGAGTAGAGCTTAATCCTTTTCTCAACTCCTGATATTTTGCCTCATATTATCTAGTCCAAACATAAGGAACTTTCTTTTGGGTGAGTCGACTCAAGTAAAGCTATCTTAGGAAATTTCTTAGTAGATCTCCAATAATATCCTGCAAATCTCAGAAAATATCATATTCAGATAGAATGTCAAGAAGTTTCCAATTCATAACTACTTTAACTTTTTCAGGATCTACTATACTCGTGACTTTGGATATCATATGTCCCAAGAATGCTACTTCTTGTAGCTAAGACTCACACTTACTGAATTTTGTATATAGTTTGGACTACCTTAACTTTCCTAATACTTTTTGAAGATTATTGTTCATGATCTTAGGGATCTTTGGAGTACCCTAGAATATCATCTATGAATACGAGCAACAAACTGGGCCGAGATGTTCGGAGCGTTAGATCTATGAAACAACAGGCATCAGTGATACCAAAAGGGCATCATTACAAGCTCAAAAGTCCATATCGTGTTAAACACAGTTTCAATATATTTTCTTTCCGAATCCGAACTTAATAATATCCTTGCCTTAAGTCTAACTTTGAGAATCATCCTGTCCTTCATAACTGATTGAACAATTCATCAATCATGGGCAATGGATATTTATTCCTTTTTTTTCTGCATTTAACCTCATAAATCTATATACATCCGTGGTAACTCAACTTTCTTTCTAACAAACAAGATGAGTACTCCCCAAAGTGGAGTACTAGCCAATAGAATTCTGGCTCCATTAATTCCTTTACTTATTTCTTAAACTCGTGCAATTTTGTAGGTACTATCCAATAAGGAGTTCTTGAAATTAGCTTTGCCAATGTCACTAACTCAATAGAAAATTCTACTTCTCTCTTTAGTGGTAATTCCTTCAATTTTACTAGAAAAACATCCAAATACTCATTTATAATAGGAATTTCTTTAGGTTTCTTAACCCCTCTTGACTTATTAATTACATAGGCCCAGTACACCATTTCCAATTATCTTCCGAGCCTTGAGTCCCAATGTACAAGTATTATTTTTCCTCATAGTCTCATCTACAATTTCCAATACAGGTTTCTAGGTTGACAGAATTGTATTGCTTTATATTTTCAGTCAACTTGATTACGATGCTAGGGTAGCCAGTCCATGCTCATGATAGCATCTTAGTCCTCTATGGGCAGGCATATCAAATCTTCTCCAAAATTTCACTTCCTACTAAGATCTTGCATTCTTCATGCACTTTCTTACTATTCATTTATTTTGCCAATGGGGCATTGACAAGAGTTTCTTATGAAATTTTCTTCCTCATTTTTATTTCCATAGCATCAAGAAATATATTAGCAGTAAGGAATGGGTAGAATCTACCAATCCATTAGCATCATGATTTAATGCTAAAGAGTGTGCCTTTCACTAGTATGACATAATCATCCACCTTCTTTGATACAATCACTCAGAGCATTTACTTGGTTTAGCAGATTCGGCTATAGGAGTAGAAGCCTGTCTAGGTTCTCTCTTTCTAGTCCTGACCCCTGTCCCTGATTATTTCTTCCTGGTTGACTTTATCATCCTATCCTTTGGAGGTGAGGGTAATTAAAACTCTTATTCCCTTCATTCCTACAGTTAATACATCTAAAAGAATGTCGTCCTCCCCTTGGGTCTCCCTTCCTCTGCATCTTTCCTTTCTTCTACCATCGGGGTCTTCTAAATCTTTTCTGACTTATACCCTAAAATTCACTTCGATTTCTCCTACTCATCTCCTCATTTATGCCAATATTCTCTTTGGTTCTAAATTAGTTGGAGTTGTATAGGATCCAGCTGTATTGAATCATTCACATTTCTCTGCATTAGGGTGTAACCAAACCAATATGTCTGAGTCTATTTCCAATTTTTCCTGAACTCTTCGACCACAGGTACCTTCATCTCGGGTACCTCCTGATCTCTTCCTATCTCAACATCCTTAAAACATAACATCTCGCCTTCTAATATTCCCAGAGTATCCCCGCCAAATTCCTTCTCATTATCCTCATACAATACTACACCATCGGGGACACTATCCTCTTCATCACTATCTTGATGGCGTGATTCAATATCGCCATCAATTTCATTAAAATCACCATCCATTTCTTTATGTGGTGACGATGTCCTCTCGGGATTAGGTGTCCTTTCCAGACTTAGGTCTCGCACAAATAAGGTAGTGATAGATACTATGAGGTCAAATGTGCTTTCAGTGAAATAAGGTGTATGATGGCGGCCAGGGTCGGATCTTGTCCAAGTGAAGTGTCCTGGCACACCTGCTCGGGGGATAATCTTAATCCTTTCAAAATATTTTCACACCCGAGTGCTAACCTATTTTTTCTACCCATCATCGCTATACTCATCTATTGGGCACTTGCCCTTATCATCCTTATTCATCATACCTCACAATGAAAGAGTTCTATCAATCCCTATGACGATACCATAGTTCTATGAAACTAGGCTCTGATACCAATTGTAACACCCTAACTAAAGGCAACAGCAGAAGCATATCAACACCGGGTGTCGCCCCATCCAGTTACCCAGACAAGGGGTCTTTATAACGAAAAATCTAACAGAGTATTATCCAAAAGGGAAACGTTTGGACCTATTATGCTGTTACTGTGGTATCTTCCTCTCTCTGTAGGTCATTCCAACTCTGAATCCTACAAAAAGGTAAGATAAAAGACACGTGTGAGTGAAAAATCACTCAGTGAGTCCCGTGTGTGCTAATGTTTTATTAAAGAAGCAGAGTACACAAAAATTTTGTGAAATAGCCTATCATTTGTTCATTAGAAATGAATCCAAAACTCTTTAATGAACAGTGTATTCAGAACTCAATAATTTTTTGGAAAATGGTGTTTCAACTTTCAAATCATTGCCCCATTTTTTTCCAATCACAGGCACTTCTCTAACAGAAGGTCGGCCTGTATACAAGTCCCGCAGTCCTTACCTTTGGCTATACGATCCCTTGTGCCAGAGATTGCGCCTTACAGCACGTCACCCGTGTCATGCCGGAACGGTGAGCAGCATACAAATGTACCTCGCCTTGCACTTAGGGATCTTTTACTTGCCACCAAAAGTCTGGGGTCCCAATCCTGACATCAATCACCATTGAGGTGGCAAGGGGCTGAACACACCGAGTGTACCCGCCCGGTATCATGTGAACAATCCACTATCATAATCAATAGGCAATTGCCAGGCTCTAAACGGCTAGCCAGGATGACTCATCTTATTGTCCTATCGCTCTGTTTGGAGAAAGACAATCCCTAGAACTGATCAGGTTACTTGGGGTCGTCTATCTCTAACATGGGGCTAGTACAAAGATCAAAGTCCTTGTTGAGTACTCAACGTCACCAACTCCGTCTGAATGATCAGGCCAGAGGGTTATCTGATCTCACAGAATTTTCATATCAAAACAGTTTTTAGGGCAAAACAACATTTTTCCAAAATGATGATGAAACTAGTTAAAGGGTTCGATTTACATATCAAAGCATGTTTCTAAGAGTAACTGGGTCATTTTCTCCGTACCCGATCACAAAATTCATTTCCAAGGGTATTCAGGTCATTTTACCAATATCCAATTTCCAAAAGGCTTTCTGAGGCTATTCGGGTCATTTTACCCTTACCCGATTTGAGAAATATTCACAAGAGTTCTAATAAAGATATTTTGATCATTTACCGAATACCCGAGTTCCAAAGGTTTTCATAAAATGTTCCAATAAGGACATTTGGAACATTTTCCAAATACCCAATTCCAAAAAAGAGCTCATTTAAAGAAATCTAGAATTCTAATTCCAAAAGAGGATTAAATTCAATGTTTCCAAACATATTTTCATAAAATGTCCCAAACGGTATATAATATAGCATTTCATGGAAAAATAAAGCACACTAACTTTTGAAAGAGTTTTAGAAATCCATGGGACTCATCTCGTGTCTTAAGCAATCATTTCTGTTCATGGTCGTTTAACCTTCGTTTCTACCGTTTTCGATGTTCCGTTGACCGTTTATTGCTAAACCTACATCAAACATCGTTTTCGAGTCAATTCGTGTTTGGCCAAAAAAGAGCCGATGGGTAGTTGACGTCTGGCCGACATGCCCGACGGTTAGCCGACGTTCAACCATCGTTTAGCCAATGGGGCCGATGGTTAGCCGACGAGGCCGATGGTTAGCCATCGGTCAAGGAAAACGTTTAACTTTCGTTTGCATCGTTTTTCCGTCGTTTGATCAATTCTTTCATTTCCTTTTTTCCACATCCTTCCTCCCTTAAAAAAAAAGGGATTCACTTCATGTTTCCTCAATTAATTTATCCAAAATCACATAAGTAGTCCCCCTTAAGTCCATTCATTTTCGGACTACTTTTTTGAATTTCACTGGTTTGACACACCATTTTGTTTTACACATAACTTTCAATTTACAGCTCTGATTTGGCTCCATGATATACCAAAATGACCATAAGACTTTTAAATTTAATTCTGTATAGGCTGTTTTTAGTGTTCTGCTTCCAGTATCACGGTACCGGGCAAAAACAGCCTCAGTAGTTTTGACTTGGTTTCACTATTCATTCTTTCCTTAACATTCTGCAATTTTCCAATCTGACACCCTAACTTGTTTTACCCATAACTTTTAATCCACAAATCCAAATGATGTCAAACAAATTTTAAAATATCCTTAAGACAATCCTTTACAATTTCCAATTCATGGAGTACAAATTCTATTGTCCATTTTGTTCAGTTTTGAACACAAAGATCCAGTAGTAAAATCCCGTTACTGATTTGGCACCTTTTACTATTTTAACCATAACTTTTGATCCGTAAATCCGATTAACCTCAAACTTATTCTAAAATGTCTCTATGATCCTTAGCTACAAAGATATATTACTGATTTGTTCAAATCCAGAAACTTTACAGATTTACTGAACATAAAACCTCCCAGAATTTTCTGCACACAAGGACAGCTTTCACACAACTTCACCTAACTAGTTTCCATAATTCACACATAAACTTCTCACAATATATATACCAAAATGATCTCTATGCTTTATATAATAACTTTAATTCAAGTAAGGTAGATCTTTACCTTTTCTTTTCTGCGTTTGGAGGCTGAACAGTCCAACATCTTCTTGCTTTTCTCTCTCTTTTTCTCTCCTCTCTATTTCCGATTTCTCTCTCTCTTTCTTCTCTATTTCTTTTTCTTTTCTCTTCTCTTTTTTCTCTCTTGTTTGCTCCGAAATTCTGGCTATCTAAAGCCATTTTAGGCATCCATGGCCTATATGTAGAGGAATATGGTCTTCAAGTCAACGGTGCATTAAATGGCCTTAACATTTGGAAGCCCTTGATTGGTCCACTTAGCTACTTAGGTGTTCTTTGGAATATTCAAGAGTTCTATGGAATTCTTTAGAAAGTTCATGGGTGAATGTTCTTGTAACCATTCATAGAATCAACACTTGGTGAGTTTTCTTTGGTCCATATGGTGATAAAGTGTAGAAATTCCTAGAATTCTCAAGAATTAATAGATATTTTCTAATCTTGCATGGCCATGCATAATCAACCATGATTAACTTACTCAAATCAAGATTAGCTTTATTAAGCTTGGTCAAATGAGGTAAAAAAGGTGGTCCAACTTGGTCAAACTCTTCATGCTTGCGGGCCATTGTTATTTATTTCTTGTGGGCCCTCTAAATTATCTCAACTTATCACAACCAATCAAAGAGAAACACTTGACCTCATTAACCAATCTAACAAAAGCACTTGTCTTCATTAGCCAATCACTAAACGACACTTATTTTCATCTACAAATCATAAGAAGCCACACGTCCCATTTCCAACCATAATTTTCTATTTTCTTTAGAAATGACCAAAATCGGGTCTGTAATGAAAAAATATTTTATTTCACTATCCAACTCCAAAAATTCCACTGAATCCATTAGTAACATTTAAATTCTTCAATTCCCTCTCTACTTGGTCAAATTTTCCATCGAAGTCACAAATGTGGTCAAAATGACGAAAATGCGCTCGATACCCCGTGTAGCACGTTTTGCACCAAAATGTGCGTCTCATTGTACTGCTCAATTTCTCTTTCTAGAGTACCTTAAAATTCTTATTTTGTTGATCTTCATAGCCTTCCAAAAATTTAGGGTACGAGTAGAACAAATCCAATAATTATAGACCAAGTCCCGACAAAAATTTATTTTACCAAAGTATTCGTCTCATTATACCGATCAACTTTTGTTCTAGCCGTTGATATAAATTCTCATCCTATTACAAGTAGTAGCAAATGGGAAGTAAGAAGGTGGAGTGTTACACGGTTTCTAATACTCATAAATCATTTTCTAAAGGTAGTATTTATCTCAATCATAAACATACTAGGAATAGAAGTAGAAGTGCCCGCAAGCTTCTCCTTCTCTTTCTTTTCCTTCACAGTCTCCAAGTAGGCCTTGCAGTTGTATCTTGAATGGCCCATCTTGCCACAGTGATGTTATGGGCCCTTGATGGCTGTGTCCTTCTTCTTCACACCACCATTGGGTTTAGTAGAAGCTTTCTTCTTCTTCCTTTAAACTTTTTTCTTGGAAGAAGAAGATTCTACCGTGAAGACCGCATTGGAATCCTTCTTCATAGAGGACTCCGCAATCTTGAGAATATTAATCAACTCAAGAATAGTGGACTCAATCTTGTTCATCTGATAGTTATTCACAAATTGTGAAAAACTATTAAGTAAAGATTGTAGAATTAAGTCAACACTTAATTCATGGTCCATAACGAATCCAATAGATCCAAACTTCTCAATCAACTCCAACATCTTTAGCCCATATGTAGCCACAAAAGCACCTTCGCCATTTTACAATAGAACAGTTGCTTCGAGATCTCATATCTCTCTATTCTGGCTTGGTCGTCAAACAGCTCTCGAAGATGGAGAATCATCAAATGAGCACCATATGCTCGTGCTGTTTTTGTAGTTCCGGAGTCATTGATGCCAACATGAAACAAGATGTTGTGTTACCGTCCTCCTTGTGCTTCTTGTGGATAACATGCTCATTAGTATGAGTATCTTGAGATGGTGGTGGCAAAATAGGAGCATCTAGCACGTAAAGCAACTATTCCAACTTGAGAACAATTCTCAAGTTTCTATACCAGTCAATATAGTTCGATTCAGTTGATTTGTTGGTCTCCAAGATGCTACAAAAGTTTAGGTTGGTTGACATGATGCTCGTGACCTAGATGTAAAGATAAAGAAGATTAGCTAACTGTATATGCGCATGTAATGCAAATAATTAGGTCTTTAATTAATCGCATTATTATTCTACTATTTTACTGAAACCAATAGCCCCCACTATTAATTCAGGAAAGCCCATTGAAAGCTTTCCTAGTGGACCGATATCCAAATTTCTCAAGAATAATCTTGGGTTTACCCAACAAGCCACCCTTAAGTTCAATGGTAGGTATCCAATACCAATTACATCGTATGTAATTACCGGATCATTAGGTGATTAACATCTTTTAATCTTAAGGCCTTTTGGGCTATCCTAATATTTCCTCTAAATTTCTTTATACTTAAGTTTGCCCAGTCGGGATAAGTAATTTAGTTAATCTCGACCCATTAATCAGGAATTTAATACCATAGCTTGAACATGCCCGTTGTCAAGTAGGCTTAGGTTAGCCTAACAACCTAGTTTCGAAAAAAACTCTCGTTCTTACTATATTAAAGGAAGGAATTAGGTTTAATATTAATTGAGGGATTTATTCCTTTTAGTGATTTTATCAAATGACATGCATAAAATTATCAATAAATCACATAAATTGAAAATCATGGTAATAAATCGATTACGTGGTATGGTTATGGACTTTTCTAAATTAATTTCCTCGAGCCACGATGGAAATTAATATAGTTTACCCTATGTGTTCATACATGATTTAAGTAGAAGGTCTTACTCTCTCGCCTTGTTTTGTTCGCCATCTCCGAAATTTAAAATAATTCTATTCTTATCTAATATATGTAATCTAATTACATGATTTTCCCAGATAGAGAAACCTCGAGTTACATTTGAGGGCAGTTAGATGAGAAGAGAATTACACAAGAATTTTAGAGAATGTAGGACTCACAGGTCCTATTTAATATAAACTAAAACTACAAAAAATGCATGAACATAAATAATTCGGTTTTAGTCCATAACCATCCACCATGCCATTGATTATGCTTAAACAAAAATTTAAACATATACTTTTATTATTCCAAAATCTCTATTTTGGAAAAATAAAACTAATATAGATTTCATTTCTAAAAACAAATTATAGAAATTAAATTAAGATAAAATCTAAAATTAATATTTTAGATTTAATTTCTAAAATCAAAATTTACAAATTTAATTAGGATAAAATCTAAAATCAATATTTTAGAAAATTTATCAATTGCTAAAATAATATTTTTGGAATTAAATAATAATATATAATCTAAAATCAATATTTTAGAAAATATATTAATTTCTAAACTATAATTTTATCCCAAATCATGGGTCCCAAATAAAAACTAATCATAATTTGATTTAATTCTCAAAATCGAGAATTAATAAAAAAAATTTATTTTTACATATCTCAAATCACTATTTTAGATAATTAATTTTTGAAGCCAATTTTGGAATTTATTCTCGGCTAGACCCAAAATGAAAAATCAAGAAAGCTGGTGCAAGAGAAAAAAGAAAAAAATATACTTTTGTGGGGCCAATGAACAAAATAGCCGAAATGGACAGGAAAAGAATTTTTTTTATTTTTATATATAGCCAACAAAATGACAAAAACTCACCTGGCCATTATGAACGATGGCTCTTTGCTCAGGCGGCATAGCTTGAGCAAGCCGTGGCTCCAAGCAGCGGCTTGGAGCTAATTGTGCCTCAAGCTGTAGCTTATCTCCAGTGAGCCATGGCTTGGGCAACAAAAAAAAAAAAAAAACAATTTTTTTCCTATTCATCGTCTTCTAGAAACGAATTCTAGGTATAAAAAAAAAAAAAAAAAAAGCTTCAATGAAAAAACTGTGAATTCTAATTGATGTTTCCAGTTTTGATTTGACTCTTTGTTAATCCATATTAAACAACAAGTTGTGATCACCATTACCTTAAAATCAACACTACAAGTGGTTCAGCAAAAAAACTTTTAACTTCATGCAAACAGAGACCACTTACAAAACACCCATGACATGCTGAAATGATTTCTTTGAACCCAAAAAACACATAGAAACAATTTCTATAATCATTGTGAAAATGGTTTTCACAAACCCAGAAGCACGATTCAAACAATTTCATAGCAAAACCAACATAAAATAGTTTTTCTAAAAACATGATTGTATCATGAAACGGAAAATAGAGAAAAACATAAAAAAAAACTTTCATGGTGAATAAATAACCATAAATCATATACAAGAGGCTCTGATACCACTGTTAGAATCCATATGTGCATCATATATGCATTACACACTGGAATATAAGGATTCTATGCAAAGGACCACATGTATGTGTAAAAAGACGGATCAAAACAAGGAAGATACTTTTGTCAGATGTCTCTGATATTCAAAATTTTCTTCCAACTGACAAGCTGAGGTGCAATACAGCAAGCCTCTCAATCAAACAGCAACTGGGTGTTTAACCATTTGTCTTACCTCTTCAATCTCAGCGTGAGATTGACTCTAACAGTAATCCACACAAGGATACTCAAGAAACCAAACACCATCTCTTTGCTAGCAGAGAGTGACGGTGGCTAGGGTAAAACTAGAGAACTGAAGAAGAGAGAGTTTTCTTGAGGTTTTTCTTTTTCCCCAAAGAGAACTAAAATTTTCTTTCTGTGTATCTTAAAAAGATAAAACAATCACCGCACGTTCTGAGGAAGAATCCCTGAACTTCACGCCAGAACAACCTCTATGAATTCTAATTAAATTAGAATTCATTAAATTGTAATTGGAACCTTTAAGTTCTCATAATTACAATTTGGCCAAAAAATTATAACTAATTATAATTTAGCCCAAATAACTTCTACTTCTGATGATTAACCCCACAATGTAATCATATAATATCTTGAGCACATAATCCTCCATTGTGTGTGCCCTATTAGGTTTCCCAGTCTATTGGTAGCGAATATGAATTAATACAAACGTCTTTGAGATTAATAATCCTTAAAAATTTTAGAATTAATCTATTAATTCTGAATAGGATTGGTTTATTAGTTCATCAATTAATAAACCCATATTCAGCAGTGGTATCTAGTAACATATCCTGATCCTCCAAGAGTCCAGGAAGTCTAGTGGCTTGACATAAACCCTTCAATAACAAACAACAATGCAATAAACTCCATTTACTATACGATATCTCATTCGGATTAGAGTACATAATTAGTGCTAACTCCCTCCAGAATAAGTATTAATTCTAGCCCGAATATATGAGTACTTGTACTAGGAATCCACTACTCTACATGTGTATCAATTGAAACTATTTCCAATACACAATAACCTTGGCCAAGATTTCACGAGTAGTAATTCCAATAAGTGGCTGTGAGATATTCGTCCCTACTATTAAGAGTGGTGAATCCTTTATTGACCCCTCTCAACTACTTTCATTTACCTCATATTGTACCTAATATCTATCTCATAGGTGGCCCTTGATTTGGCTCCAGAGATTAGAATCAAAGTACATTACTAAGCAAACAAAGTACCTTGGAGATCTCAAGTCTAATGATACTTACACGTTTGCTATAAAGAGATTCTATCTCTGGCATTACATAGTTATCCATATGATTATCTCATAGTCAGATCATCTAATGTACTTGTTCTATTAACAAGCATCCACGTGTTAACTTTAAGTATCTGAATACTCATGGATATGAGAACCACTATGCAATCAGATTAGGAAGTCTAACACATGGTAGTCTTAACACACTAATGATGTCCTATCTTATTGATACTATAACTATGGACTATTAAAGTACTAACACTATACAGTGTAGTAGAAATCTCACATCATGATTTTCTTAACTCAGTGTTTACTAGGGACTTTATCTAACAGTTATTTTACATGAAAGTAAAGAAAATAAATTGAAAGATAAATAATGACTTTTATTATAAAACAAATGTGTCATACATAATTTACAAGTGATTGCCTCTAGAGCATAGCACTAACAGTTAATTGTTTAGAACATTGGTAATTAAAGGTTGGTTAATGATTGCTAGAATATGGATTCATTGACTAATTTCATGTTTTAAATCACCTAGAATATAGGGGTTTCTATGAGGATTAATTTTAATGCATCTTCCGGATAAGTTAGTCAAGATAAATTATGTTTACTAATTTAACTAGAAAAATAGTGATTCCATGGATTACAAACGAAGTGGGTGCATATTAAAGCTTTCATGATGCCAAGACGACAATTGATTGTGATGAATGCTAATTGATTCAATCTTATGTTTTCAAGATAATTGTCTATCTACATGAATTTGCCTCATTGAGTCATATCTATTTTTATCTTTATTTATTTTTCTTTTTATTCCCTTCTCATTTTATTGTCTAAACAATAAAGATTTGGATAAAGTAAGGTGCGAGCATAAGTTCTCGTGGATTCAATATTTGATATTCCATATACTATACAATGGGTATACTTGCTCGTATGTATGGGTTTAGTGATTGGCATTTTAATTAAAGCTTGATTAATTGTGTAATTTGTTGGTAATATTTTTTCACACTAAAAAATACGCATAAAGTTTTTGGCGTTGTTGCTGGGGATAGGCACTATCGGAAACACTTGAGACTTGTTAATTTAGCTATTGTTATATTTGTAAATATCACTAACTTTTGTGTTTTGGTAGTTTGTGAATATTTTTATTTTGTGTATTTTTCTTTTCTTTATTTTTCTTTTTTTGTTTGTTTTTATTTTTATTTTTTATTTTATTTTATTTTTATTTTTCTTTGAGTGCGAAATTCAAAACATCATCGTGGAGAATTATTCATGGGCACAATGCCAGAGGAGCTATAATGATGATACGTTGGTAAGTTTGCAAGCTTGGATTACCGCTTTTAGTGAGACATCACTTGAAGCTTCAATCAAATCCTTTGTTGCCAACACAAACATGTCCACTAGGTGACATGAAGAAGCATCCCAACGAATGAGCCATCAAAGCACACAACTAGGCAAGTTCGTTGACGATGCCATAAAGGTCCATACACTTGAACAAGAGATTCCCTAAGGAAAGGAGAAAGGATACGGAGAACAATTACCCAATGTGGAAAGGGAGGTATTGATTCTTCTCTATATGCTAATACTTCTAATCTCTCTTTGTCACATGAATTCGTAGGTTCCTCTCCATTCTTGGAGGACAATGGTCCAAATGATGATGTATAGAGTTTAACATGTTTCAAGGAGTTAGGTTTCTACATGATTCATCATATGAAGCCTTTCGAGCATGTTGACAAAATCTACCATTCACCCCAATTTTAGGAAGATAATTTAGTATTTGTAAAAGCACTAAAAAGCAAAAATTTCTTGATCCCATCATTGAAAACTCAAATACAAAGTTTTAAGGGGAATTTCAATTATGACAAATCTTTTGAAGGGTTAAGTAGTGATTTTCATGTGTACACACTTTTTAGATATAATTTACATCTTTATGTTTGAAACTTAATTTGCATGTCTAGAAGAGTGTTATAGAAGGGGGATCCTGCATGTATATTCATTACTGTTGGGTATCTCAGGCTCGTATCCTATACGGTGCAACGGAAGAATAAAACGAGATACCATCCCAGGACCCGCATACGTGTGGAAAACAAAACATAAAGATAACAACGGTAATAGCTTTTACCTTTATTTGATCGTCTAAAGAACAAAAATTTCTTCTTCATGTCGACGCGTGATCCAGCAATCCTTCTTAATCAAACTCCACGAGAGTTGCACATCTAACCACTATAATCACGGTGTATGATTATCTCTAATAGTAGTCCACACAGAGGAATGCCCAAGCACCAAAATTTCCTATGCAAGCAGAAAAAGATGGCGGCTAGGGTTTCTCAAGAACAATCGAGAGAGAGAGAGAGAGAGAGAGAGAGAAATCGTGTGCTTTAGGGTTTGGAGTTATTTTCGTGTCTTACCCTTAGCTAGGGTTTCATGCGTTATCCATATATCACACAAAAAATCCTGCTCAAAATAGACTCCAATCTCAAAATTCTAAAAGAGTTAGAATTCCCTAATTGTAATTGGAAACATCAAGTTTTCACAATTACAATTTGGACTATTAATTATAACTAATTACAATTTGACCACAACAACTTCTCTTTCTCGCAAATAACCCCACTATGTTATCAAGTAACATCTTAAGTATATAATCCTCTATTGTGTATGACCTATTAGGTTTCTCAGCCAATTGGTAGGAATATGAATTAATCCAAACGTCTTTGAGATTAATAATCCTTAATTCATTAGAATTAATCATATTGATTCTAATTAGGATTGGTGTATTAATTCATCAATTAATAAACCCATATTCCCAAATTATGAGCAGTATCTAGCAACACATCATGACCACCCAAGAGTCCAAGAAGTCAAGTGGCTTGACATGAACCCTTAAATAACAAACTATAGTGCAATTAACTCCTTTCACCATACAATATCTCATTCGGTTTGGAGTACGAAATTAGTGCCAACTCAGTCCATAATTAATTCTGGCCCGAATACAATAGTACTTGTACCAGAAACCCACTACTCTAGATGTGTATCAATTGGAACTATTTCCAATATACAATCACCTTGGCCAAGGACTTCTCGAGTAGTAATTCCTACAAGTGGCCAGGAGATATTCGCCCCTACTATTAGGAGTGGTGAATCCTTTATTGACTCTCTCAACTACTTTCGTTTACCTCACAATGTACCCAATATCCATCCTATAGGCAGCCCTTGATCAAGCTCCAGAGATTGGAATAAAAATACAATGCTCAGCAAACAAA
Source organism: Voacanga thouarsii (assembly GCA_026120185.1). NCBI lineage: Eukaryota > Viridiplantae > Streptophyta > Magnoliopsida > Gentianales > Apocynaceae > Voacanga > Voacanga thouarsii. Next base: position 198,020 of record JANUWF010001215.1, on the reverse strand, counting down.
GTACCTTGGAGATCTCAAGTCTAATGATACTTGCACGTTTGCTATATTGAGATTATATCACTGGCACTAAATAGTTATCCATGTGATTATCTCATAGCTAGGTCATCCAACGAACTTGTTCCATTAACAAGCATCCATGTGTTAACTTTGAGTATCTCAATGCTCATGAATATGAGAACCACAACTTGATTAAATCAGGAAGTCTAACGCATGCTAGTCTTAATACATTAATGATGTCCTATCTCATTAATACTATAACTAGGGACTATTTAAGTACTAGGACTATACAATGTAGTAGGAATCTCATATCTTGATCTCGTATCAAGATTTCCTTAACACAGTGTTATACTAGGGACTTTATCGAACAATTATATTACTTAAAAGTAAACAAAGAAACTGTAAGATAAATAATGCCTTTTATTAAAATAAAATGTGTCATATACAATGTACAAGTGATTGCCTCTAGGGCACAACACTAACAATTGCAACTAATATTCTCCATGAACCTTCTATTTTTAAAAACCCTCTCTTATTTCTACTTTCATCATGCCTATCTTTTTCAATGAGCATTAATTTCTTTTTCAAAGGTTTGATGCGGAAGCATGATAAGCAGAAATAGTTTGTATAGTTGTTTTGTGTTTGGAGTTGGTAGGTGTTATTTTCCCTAGTAATAAGGAAAATATTTCCTTCTTATGTGTGGGAGAGTGAGTTGTGTCTTTATTTTCGTTCTTAGGTTTTTTAGTTTGTTTTCTTTTATTTTGCTATGTCTTTCTTTTATTATTATTTTCTTTATGCTTTAATTTGTGTTTTCTTTTGTAGGTTAGAATAAAGTCCTCTTGGGCAAGTTCTTCTATCTATTTCACATTTTTATATCTATTGGAGCTTTATTACTCCTGGGGAGTATTGCTTAACTTTCTATCCTTCCTTTATCATTTTTAGTCCCTTTGGAGATGCTTTATTGTGTTAACTTTTGGCCAATAAGGACATTGTACAGTTTAAGTATGGGGGAGTGGTTTAGTTATATTGTTTGCCCAACTTTTTATGTATGATCTTGGTGTTTTCTTAGTATCAAACAATTTTGTTGAAAATTTGAAAAAATTAAAATTTTGAAAGTTTGGAGATATTGGAGCTAAATTGAGCTTATTTGTCTATAATAAAGTGATGATTTTCTTAGTAATTTTAGATATGAATTTGTCATTCATTATGGTTGAATTTTTATTTAAAGGTAAACTTGTATATTAAGTTAAATTTTATTAAGTCTTGAGAATTTAAATTAACCTTCGTTATATTGAGTATTTAAGTTTTATTTTATTCTTTAAGTTTGAATATGTATGATATGATAAAATATGGGAAGTGTTGTTGAGTAATTCTTGTATTATATATTTAAAGTTTGCTGGACTCTGAGTTGTGAATAAGGAATGTGAGGAAATAAAATAAAAAGAAAAAAAAAGTTGAGTGAGTTGAAAAAAAATTGCTTTCATCTATTAAGAGAGAGAGAGAGAGAGAGAGAGAGTGTGTGTGTGTGTGAGTGAGTGAGCGAGTGAGTGAGTGAGTGAGAGCTTTTGTTTTAAAATGAGCTAATACGGTGAGTGGAAGAGAAGAAACAAAGACGCATCACACTCTCTTGAGGCTATCCCAAAGGCAAGAATATTAGGAAAGAAAAAAGGCAAGAAGGAGAAAAGAGAGGAAAAAATGCTAAAAAAAATATGATGACTAAAAGGGGGCCAATACAGTGTGTGAAGAGAAATCCATACACTTGAGGCTATTAATTTCCTAAGTCATCAAAAAAATTTTTTAGTGGAAAAAAGAGAATGGAGTGTTTTTCTTATCTCATTACTTGAGTTGAGTAAATTTGAGTTTATAATGCTTGAATTGGTTAAATGGCTTGACTTATATGATTTATGTTATCGAGGTTTTACTTGAGGAGTAGGATGATTTTCTTACACTAGATATAAGCTTGTTTAACTTAACTTTGTTGGCCTTGGAATTGTTTGATTTAATACAAGAGTTTAAAAGGCTTTGAAAGGTTTGAGTGAATGACAAATTTATATTTATGGTTTGAAGAAGGTTATGTCTTCATTATGGATAAGTTTTATAAGGGAAAATTTGCTAAATTATTTTGTTTTGTTCAAAATGCTTATTATTTTAAATCTTGTTTGTTTGAGGACAAGCAAAAGTTCAAGTGTGGGGCATGTGATAGGGGCTAAAATCACCATTATATTTCTAGTTATTTGAGGTTGTTTTGAGATACTTTTGTTGTAATAACTATGCATATTCATTCCTATTTGACATTTTGCTTCTAAAAAATGTTTTTGGAAAATTTGCGCAGATTTGAGTTAAAATCAAGTGAAAAGTGAACAATTCCAGAATGCACCTAATGCTGGGCCCAACCAAGGGACCAGGAACCATGTCCATTCTAGTTAAACAGCAAAAACCAAGAAGAACAAAATAGACCTGGCACCAGGTGGCCCGACTGGCCAATTCCATTTTGGAAGACAAAAATCCTGTGCACAAATTTGGTATTTTTCAAAAGATTTTGGTATTTTCTGAATTCTACTTGGATTAGACTTCTCAAATAATGAATTTTGGTATCAAGAAAGCTTATAAATACAAGAAAAACACAAGAGAATGGAGTGATTTGAAGGATCCAAGTTAGCTACTCAATCACCACATGAATGAGCATTTTTCAAAGGAGGTTTTCAGGAGAAAAAGAAGGCTTGTCTATAAGTTTTATCTTTTATCCTTTGTTTACTATTCTTTAACAATGATGTATTTAATGTTTTGATTGTAATTTGATATTATTTTAGAGATTATGATTTTGATTTAATTGGAACTTTTTGATCAATTGATTGTTGTTCTTGGTATTTGATTACTTGATTTTCTTACGGAGGTGGTTGATTGATTTTTGTTATCAACTTGCTTGATAAAGAGGTTGGTAATGACTTCAATTAATTTATTTCATATTTGTTGTCTCTTAACTTGCTTGCAAACTGGGTTAATTGTTTAGAAAATTGATAATCAAAGGTTGGTTAATGATTGCTAGAATATAGATTCATTGACTAATTTCATGTTTTAAATCACCTAGAATATAGGGGTTTATATGAGAATTAATTTTAATGCATCTTTTGGATAAGTTAGTCGAGATAGAATATGCTAACTAATTTATCTAGAAGATAGTGATTGCATGGGTTGTAAACGAAGTGGGTTTATATTAAATCCTTCATGATGCTAAGACAACAATTGATTGTGATGAATGCTAATTGATTCAATCTTGTGTTTTCAAGATAATTGTCTAGTTACATGAATTTTCATCCTTGAGTTATATCTATTTTTATCTTTATTTATTTTTCTTTTTATTCCCTTCTTATTTTATTGGCTAAACAATAAATATTTGTGTAAAGTAAAGTGGGAGGCTAAGTTCTCGTGGATATGATACTTGCTATTCTCTATATTATACGATGGGTATACTTGCCCGTATGTATAGTTTTAGTGGTTGGAATTTTAATTAAAGCTTAATTAATTGTGTAATTTGTTAGTAATATTTTCTACGCTAAAAAACACGCATCAACCACCATTTCCTTTGTCTTTTTTCCTTCATTTTTCCTTTACCATTTTAGCTCTTTGGTTTTTCTTCCTATCTTCTTCACCCTAGGCATACTTTCACCAATAGAGGTCTATAAAGGTTCGAGAATACTCTGAAAAGTCAAGAGCTAGCAAACGTGTTAAGTGTTTGATGTAAAGGAGCCGACGATTAGCTGGTATATCGTGGAACAAATAGATGTTCCAGTACAGGAAGCGCCGTCAAATCTAACTCCGGTTATTCAATTAAAATGCCATAGAAGTAAGTATTCCAAGACTTTGACTTGGGAAAAATTTTAATTTGCTGTCTTTCACTACGTATTTAATTTTATCGCGGTCCATCAAAGGTTCCTTAGGCTACCCTTCTCTTACGTCATTGTGAGTTTAAACACTAAAAAGAGAGGAAGACCTAGAGATCTAAGGAAGAAGCAAGGAGATTACTAGAAAATTTCAAGACGAAGAAGAAAAAGGCTTGTCTACAAGTTTACCTTTCTATTCCTTTTGTAATTCTACATGTATTACTATGGTAAAATTTGACTTTTATTTGTAATTAAGGGTTGTGAAACCCCCACCTAAAGACAACCTTAGATTAAGGGGGTTGGGATGCATATCATGTCATTCTGCATAAAAATATACTTTTTGAATTATTTTATGTGCTTTAGAATTATAGTTTATAGGTTAAATAGCTTACTTGTGCTAATTGGGTAGGAAGGGTAAAAAGGTAATTTTGCTTGAGGTCAAAATAGAAAGATGGTTTGAGTTTTAGATAAGAAAGATGTTTGGGCGAGAAAATAAGAACAAGTGTTAGTGTGGTTAAGTGGTTAGAGCTTTGTGAATTAATCTCTAAGGTCTTGAATTCAACTCCCATCGCTTAAGTTTTATTCATGATTATCCAAACTATGTTTAAATTTTTTATTTTCTTACATTCTTTAAAGATAGAAATGTTGTCTTAAGGGAGACATGAAGAGAATGTCTTCATCATGTGATCATGTCCTAAAAAGAATTCTAGAGGAATTCTTGTTCCTTTAATTTCTCTAGCCTTGTCCCAACATCTTCATAATTTAAATTATCCATAATCTATTAATCTCTTCTTTCCAATTTCAAAAATTCTGTGATAAATCCCTAGCAATTGGAATTCGAAAATCAGCTCTTGAGGATGGGGATTGGCTGAAAATTGGGAGAAAGGTTAGGAAGGGTTCCCAAGGAAAATAAATCACTATGGTTATATCTTCAATCCTACCTTCGTTTTGTTCATGATTTAGTAAAGGAAAATCTGGAAAATTTCCAGAATTTTTCCTGTATGGTTTTCAAAAATTTCAGCCAACATTCTTACCCCATTTGCTATCAGAAAAATAGTCATTTCATGTGAGGTTGAAGGCAGAATATTCTGGACATTTTCGGAGTGCACAAACTTTGCAAACCAGAAATTTTCCTGCAGCAACTCACTGCTTTGGAAGCTGGAATTAAAGCCATCTTTTGGTCATCAAATCAGCTAGAACTTCCTTTGTTTTTCTTCAGGTAAAAAGCTGGAAAACCACCATTAAAAATCCCTCAAATACATCAGAAAAACAGCTGCAAAGTGGGCCAAAGAATGCAGAAAATTCTGCACAAAAAAACCATCAACATTCAAGCATTCTTGAACATTGAAAACTAGGAAAATTTCCAGCTTGGGGTTCTCAAGGCCAAGGCCGAAAGCCACCATTCAAACCTCTGAAAATTGGAGCTTGTTCAGACATGAACTGAACACCATTGACCTCCCTACTAACCTTGAGTGTTTAGACTACATGATCACACCTCAAAAAGCTCCTAAGATTACTCTATCCAAAACACATTTGAACTTCAAACTAATTCTAGAATTTTTGCTCCATTAAAGCACTCTTGTAGCAAGTGATCAAACCAGAATTTCACTGCCATTATACACTGAATTTTGGCCAGAATTATAACCTGAACAACCTCCATTCTTTGCACTAAAACTAGCGCATTCAGCCTACACCATAGAAGAGCAAAGAGACCTCCTATGATCAACCACCATTAACTAACCTTCTACCACTCCTCATTTTCCTCCGTTTGAATTTCAAAAAAACTGAACACTTCTCTCTCCTTCTAGCTGAAAACCGAAACTCCTATCTACTCTAGACCTTTCGACCAACAACATTTCCAGCAATTCTCAAACAATTTTCTCTCAATTCTCCCAAGAACACACACTTCATACCTTTAAGCCAAAACCTATCCTAAACACCTCCAATCACTCTCAAATACTCCAGATCACTCAGACTTAATCCCTAGTCATCATTTCTGGTCTTTATAACACAAAATCATGCAAACTAGAATTTTTGAATGGAGCAAAACCAGTTTATTATTATTTTTTTATTGAAGGTTCTAGGAACATCAAGGGGTAAACCAAGAATAACCTTCTTGTTCTTCCTCTTCTATTCAATTTTTAATGTTCCATTCTAATGCTCTTCATCTCTCTCTCTCTCTCTCTCTCTCTCTCTCTCTCTCTCTCTCTCTCGGCTAAAATGATGATGGCCAACCATAGCTATTTTTCAGACATCAAAAGGCTCTCAATTACGTGGACCTTCACTAATCAAGAAATCATCATCAAGTGATCGTCTATCAAGTATTTCTTCTTAAATCCTCCTTTTAATTTCTGAATTCATGTCTCCTAGATGTTGATAGGAAGATTAAATATGAATGGGGGTTGAGTATATGTATATAGATGGAAGGGATGGAGTTAGGACACGAGAGACAGAATGTATGATTAAGCTATAAGGATTTTTATTTTGAAGCAATAAATGATTATCTTGTTTAATGAGATTTATGAATGTCTTAATGCATGATAGATGTTATGTCACCAATGGTTATTAGGCTTTTATGTTCTTATTTTTCATTGAGGTCATGAATGATGACTATGCCTAGTAGGAAATTGACCATGTGATAGTATGTGTTAATTCAAGTGTATATTCAGGAATGGATTAGTTTATTATTTGATGTTAGGGATTGTGTTCATGAATCTTTTCTTGCAATAGGAAATCATGGTAAAAGACTATTTTCTTTGTTAATTCTAAAATTATTTTTATTAACAAATTGTATTAATTTAATTAGAATTATTGTTATGTTTACTGTAAAAGATCCAAAAACATTAGGAAGGTTTGGAAATAGAATATTAATATTGTTACTAGTTAAATAAATAAAATCTTTTATTAAATAAATAAATAAATATATATATATATATATAATTAATAGATAAAATATTAGAATTAATTAATATCAAATGACCTTACGGATCATAATAATTAACCTTACTAAAACTTTTACCTATATCTATAAATATTATTTATATTAAAATGTATTTATTATTTGATAATTAAAAATTAAGTATAATTTATTTATTATTAATTTCATTGGTTATTTATTATCTATTAATTATTAATTAAAAATTATAGTGTAATTTATTATTTCTAATAATAGTATTGTATAAATATTACCATTTACCAATATTATTTTGGACTTAGTATTATTCAATATTTAATACTAGTTTATTTATTAGCAATAATACTTACAGTTATTATTTGAAAATATAAGTTATTAGTAAATTTTTTAGAATCCCTAGTTATTTTAACTCAACAAGCTAGATTTATTTTATAAAATACTTTATCAACTAGTATTAAAGCCTAGGATGTCATGGTCATGGTTAGTCATGGTTGTAACTAGTTGAACTAGGAATTATTTATCTAAGGCAGATATGGTCCGGATGTTATTTTATGCCTTGTGTTTACCCCAAGCGGGGTTAGGTTACCCTTGGAAGATCTTTGAATCCCATAAAAGCAAAGGATCAGGTAAGTTCTTGCATGGAGTTATTTGAAGACCAAATGTGGCAAGCCAACTCGTTGCATACGAGAATTTGTATTGTAAAGCAATTATGGACAATTTTTCTTTTCTTTTAGTCAAGTAAGCTATTTAAAACTAAGAAAATGATTTTACACAAAATGTTAAACTTTTCATGAAACTCAACTTTGGAAAGAATTTTAGAAAGCATAATTGCTATTTCCAAGTAAATCATTGTATGATCACTTTTTCTCCCAAGTGGAACAAACAACGTTGAGTACTCAATAAGGGAAGACTACTAGGACTAGTCTTTGAAGGGTTAGGGTAAGTCTCTCAGTAGGTGGCCACCTCTGAGGGGTGAGTCCTTTCCGGATAGGACGCCAGTCCTGTAGGTCATTCCGGATCGAGCTAGCAAGTTCAATCAAGTGGATTGTGTGTTTCCAGAGTGGACAACCGGTAAGTTTGGGGTGTAGAGATGGAGGAGTATCTCACCCGATATGCCGTACTCCTACTTTGTGTCAGTTTGCTCAACGTGGGGCATTCTGATCATTATATTGTCATGCAGCCTAACGTGTGGTACCATGGCTACCTCTTTTGAGTGTTGTTATTTATTGTGCACTTGCATGTTTTGGAAAGCAAAACACCACTCTTCATATATAACACATATTTAATACTTGCCAGCACTTTCTTTTATGAAACTTTTACAACTTGCACACATGAACTATTTTACCTGAATCACTCAAAAGCACGCATGGGCTTACTGAGATTTTTATCTCACCTCCTTTTATACCATGTTTTCAGGTTGATCTAGTGGTGAAGGTCATTAGGTAGAATGTTGCCTATGCTTTGAAGACTCTCTGTTATTTTTCTTATGTATTGCTTTTGAGAGACAGTAGCAGACATTTATTTTTGAATTTGTTCATGTATTGCTGGGTTCTAATAAGTTTAATTTTTAAGCATTTCTTTTATTTTATTTTGTGTGTCCTCGTTATAAAGACCCCTTGTCCTGTGGACGGGGCGACATCCCCAGCCCTAATGGGGCAAAGGTAGTGGGTTGTTACAAGTGGCATCAGAGACAAGGTTTAGGCAAATATTGATAGTATATGCTTTATTTTATTAAGGTTTAATCTTTTTACTAACATGGCTTGTTTATGCTGTAGGATGGTTAGAATGATTAGAACCGCAAGGAAGGGGCAGCAATGGTATCCACCCATCCCTATTCACCTAGAAGATATACCAGTGCCTCAGCCTGCACCGCAGTCTGCACCTCTACCAATCATACCTCTGGATGAGAGTAGTGATGATGAGGTTCAGATTATTGATCCACCTCCAATACCTGTAATAGACTTAGTTACTGAAAATAAAGATGAGAAAATTGACATGGAATATGTCCCACTCCCACCTAGCCCCGTGAATGATTTGACTGCTGATGGTGATGACTCAAGGGAGATAGATTATGCATCTCCACCTATACCTTTCTTTGTACCACCACCCAACCAGGTTGAAACCGAGGAGAGTTCTAGGAGACTCGGGATGCTGGGGGATGGTTGTATGATGCTGACTTTGAAGACTCTAATGAGGATTAGAGATGCTGGGTTCTGCTATGCTTAGGATGTTTTATTTACAGCTTTCAATAAATTCTTGTGCTAAGGGATCTATTCATATTTATTGCTTTATTTCAAAATTTATGCAAATAAGAATAAATCTTGAGAAAAATCTAAATGTAATTCTTTATACAAAATTTGCATATGATTTTCTTTTACTTAAACCTCGAATGTGAAGGTATGCTCGATTTAAATGTTTTAAACTTTGATGCATAAACTCATTATCTGGGACATGATTTAGAATGGCACCTAAGCGTCGTGCAGTCCACATCTAGCAGAAGGGTTCCTGAGGTAGAGCCCGTGACATCGAAGTTTGATACAACTCAGATGCCATCACCAAACCGGGGAAATGAGAACGAACCGTAGCAAAAAATGGGATCATTGGAACTTGTCAACGTAACTGTGGGGCAAGCATTCAACAATGACCAAGATTTTGCAAACCTTGATTGAGTGGAGGAATTTAAAGGGGGAAGATGAAGCACTAGAGAGTTTCCTAAAACTTCAACTTCCCATCTTCTTGGGAGAAGCGGAGTAAGACCAAATGGTGGAGCAGTGGGTGGAACAGAAGGAGGATATCTTTGCTACGCTTTAATACACTGAGAAGGGAATGGTGAAATTTGCTGCATTTCGGCTGAAGGGTCCAGCTTAGGCATGGTGTCAACGAGTTCAAGATAACTGGGAGATGATCAATCAGGACTAGACGTGGGCCAACTTCGTGGAGGCATTCAGAGCTGAATATATCTCTCAGTGGATAGTGGAGAAAAGGGAAGACGAATTGTAGAATCTGAAGCAGAGAGGCATGACGGTGGCACAGTATGTAGCACGTTTTACTCAGTTATCGAAGTACTGCAAAAGGCTGGTGGATACAGAACAGAACAGAACAAGGCAATTTGTTAAGGGATTGAGGCAGGAGTTATGAAGGGTGTTGGCACCTTCTCCACCAATGACCTATTTAGGGGCCATAAACACAGCAACCTAGACTGAGAATGAGGATTGCAGCCGGATGGTACCAAAACCTTTCCCACCACCAAGATAACCACCGAGACCTTTCCAATGGTAGCAACTTAATAAGCGCCCTGCCATCCAACAATGGCAAAACTGAGGGAAGCAAGCACGAATAGCACCAGTTGGTCCTACTCAGAATCTTCCATTATGCCAGCACTACGGGAAAAGTGGCCATATAGAGAAAAATTGTTGATCCCGGGGAGTTGAGTAGAAATGCTACCATTGCAGATACTCGAATCATCTGTGAAACACCTACCCTAAACTTCTCTAAGTTGGGTAAGGAAACCCGACTTAGATAGTGATTACCCGACTTAGATAGTGAGAACCACTCAAGCCAATGCTGCGGGAGCCTCCGGAAATGGAACTCAGAAGCCACAGGTAAAAGCAAAAGTTTTTGCTCTTAACTGCGAGGAGGTTAGAGTAGATGCAACAGTGGTGGAAGGTACGTTTACTATCCAAGGTCGTTCCGTTAATGCATTGATAGACCCTGGATCTACCCATTCCTATTTAAACAAGAATTGTGCACATCATTTGGGTTGGGATGGAGTAGAACTACCTTTTACCTTATTGGTGAGTACACCCTTGGGGAAAATGGTACAAGCGAATCGATATGTGTAGAATTGTAAGATTGAAGTAGGGAGAGAAAGCTTAGGGAGAGATTGATAGTCTTGGCTATTGATGACTATGACTTAATTTTGGGTATGGATTGGCTAGCTAAGTATAGGGCAAGAATATATTGTAAGAATAAGTTCATTTAGTTCATTAGACCAGGATGCAATGTGTTGGAGTTCAATGGCAAGAGAGTATGAGGGTTGAAGTTTTTGATAGCTGGAGCAAAAGCCTGGAAATTGTTGAAGCAAGGATGTTAAGGATATTTGACCTATGTGATAAATAAGCCAAAAGACCAGTGTACCCTCGAAGATACTAAGGTGGTAAGGGATTTTCCTGATGTGTTCCTTGTGGAACTCATTTCTCTACCTCCCAACTAAGAAGTTGAGTTTACTGTTGATCTAGTCCCGGGGCAGAACCAGTATCCCAAACTCCATATCAGATGGCATTGGTGGAGCAGAAAGAAGTGAATGAGTAGCTAGAAGAGTTGGTGAGGCAAGGCTACATCAGACCTAACATGTCACCCTGGGAGCACCAGTGCTATTTGTGAAGAAGAATGAGGAACCTTGAGGTTATGTATCGACTACTGAGGCTTGAACAACCTAACTATCTAGAATAAGTATCATCTACTGTTAATTGATGAGCTGCTCGACCAGTTGCAAGGTTCCAGTTGTTATTCCAAATTGGATTTGAAGCAAGGATACTATCAAGTGAGGATAAAAGAGGAGGACATTCCTAAGACGGCCTTCAACACAAGATATGGTTATTGTGAATTTATGGTGATGCCTTTTGGGATGACCAATGCACCAGCAGTATTTATGGATTTGATGCCTCTAGTTTTCCAACCCTACTTAGATAAGTTCGTGGTGGTCTTCATCGATAACATACTTATATACTCTAAGAGCCCAGAGGATCATGTAAAACATTTGAAGCTAGTGTTGGAAAAGCTAAGAGAGCACAAGCATTACGCCAAATTTAGCAAGTGCGAGTTTTGGCTAGATAGTATGGCATTTCTTGGCCATGTGATAACCAATGATGGAATCAAGGTGGACTTAGAAAAAGTTGAAGTAGTTTCGAACTTGAAGCAACCAGAGAACATCATGGAGATTCAAAGATTCTTGGGATTGGCCGGCTATTATAGGAGGTTTATTAAAGAATTTTCAATACTAGCATCTTTTATGACCTGGCTGTAGAGAAAGGACGTACCCTTTATCTGGAATGAGAAATGCAAAAAGAGCTTTCAAGAGCTGAAGTGGAGGTTAATGACAGCACCCGTGTTAAGTTTTCCAGAGGGAGATAAGCTTTACGCTTTGTATACAGACGCTTCAAAGTAAGGTTTGGGAGCAGTATTGATGTAGGACAGGAAGGTAATTGCCTATGCTTCTCGAAAGTTGAAGCCTCATGAAGTCAATTATCCCACACATGATTTGGTATTGGCTGCCATTATATTTTCTTTAAAAAAATGGCGGCACTATTTGTATGGAGCTGAATATGAAGTGTTTACCGATCACAATAGTTTGAAGTACATCTTCACTCGGAAGGATTTGAATTTTACGCAATGAAGATGGATGGAATTTTTTGAAGAGTATCGTTGCCCTATCAACTACCACCCCGAAAAGGCTAACGTTGTTGCTGATACTCTGAGCCGTAAAGTCAAAATGGCTAGGCTAAGAGTGCAAAAGATTCAAGTGGTCCAAGACATGTTGGATAGAAAAGCAGAAGTGCAAGAAGAGAGGATTATTGTTAGCAATCTAAGATTGATACTGGACCTAAGGTGGGAAATCATCGAGGCTCAGCAAAGTAAAATGGAATTTCAACTTTTCAAGGATAAGGAGCTTAAATGGTAAGGTAGTGATTTCTGATAGGACAAAATGGGAGTTCTGTATTTTCGAGACTGTTAGTGTGTACCTGATGAGCACCAGTTAAAGGATAAGATTTTAGAGGAAACGTATAAAAGCAAGTATGCAATTTATCCGGGAGAGGTGAAAATGTATCAAGACCTGAAAAGGGCTTACTAGTGGCTCAAAATGAAGAGGAACGTGGTTAAGTATGTTTCAACATGTCTGACCTGTTAGAAAGTCAAAGCAGAGCACAAAAAGTCGGCAGGATTGTTGCAACCGTTACCAGTACCTAAGTGGAAATGGTAAGAGGTGACCATAGACTTCGTTACTAGACTCCTTCTGACAAGGACCCAAAAGGATGCTATATGGGTAGTAGTAGATCGATTGACCAAGTTAGCACATTTTATACTGGTGAACGTAAGGGATTTAATGGAGAAGTTAGCTCAGACTTATGTGCAAGAAATAGTCAGATTGCATGAAGTGCCCTCGAGTATTGTGTTTGACCGAGACCCAAGATTTACATCCCTATTTTGGTGCAAGTTTCAAGAATCAATGGGTTCCAATATAAAGTTTAGTACAATAGTGCCTTCACAAATCGATGGTCAATCAGAAAGGCGTATTCAGATATTAAAGGACATGTTAAGAATTTGTGTATTGGATTTCAGGGATAAGTGGATCGAATGTGTACCGTATGCAGAATTAGCGTACAACAATAGCTATCAGTCTTTGATTGGAATGGCTCCGTATGAAGCATTATATGGACATAAGTGTCAAGTACCTACATACTGGTGTTGGTCAAATGACGGCCATATAAGGAAGTCTAGAGAAGTCTGTGTTCAGGAAATGTTGGATAAAGTCAAGCTGATCAGAGAAAGGCTGAAAGCAGCCCAGAGCCGACAAAAGAGTTATACAGATAATAGGCGGAGAGAGATAGAATTTCATGTAGGAGACAGTGTGTTCGTAAGATTGACACCGAATAGAGGAATTCTGAAGCATCCAAATGATGGAAAGCTGAATCCGAGGTATTTGGGACCGTTTTCGATAAAGGAGAGAATTGGATTGGTGGCATATTGATTGGATTTACCAGATAGGTTGACAAGAATACACGATGTGTTTCATGTATCTCAGTTGAATAAGTACAATGCCAACCACGGACAAGTTTTGGATAGTGAGATGTTAGTATTGCAACACGACTTGAGCTATGTGGAGAAACTAGTGAAAATTCTGGACCGAAGTATCAAGACTCTCTGGAACAAGTAGATCCCTACAATAAAGGTATAGTGGGAGCATCATGGCACGCGGAATGCCACATGGGATACAGAAGAGTGGGTAAAACGGAAGTATCCCGATCATAGATAAAGGTATGCCTGAATTTCGGAATGAAATTCTTCTAAAGATGGGAGGACGAGAAACCCCACCTAAAGTCAACCTTAGAGTAAGGGGGTTGGGATGCATATCATGTCATTCTACAAAAAAAATATACTTTTTAAATGATTTTATGTGCTTTAGAATTATAGTTTATAGGTTAAATGGCTTACTTTTGCTTATTGGGTGGGAAGGGTAAAAAGGTAATTTTGTTTGAGGTTAAAATAGGAAGATGGCTTGAGGTTTAGATAAGAAGGATATTTAGGTGAGAAAATAAGAACAAGAGTTAGCGTGATTATGTGGTTAGAGCTTTGTGAATTAATCTTTAAGGCCATGAGTTCAAATCCCATCACTTAAGTGATAAATCCCCAATTCCAAAAATTCTGTGATAAATCCCTAGCAATTGGAATTCGAAAATCAGCTCTTGAGGATGGGGATTGGCCGAAAATAGGGAGAAAGGTTAGGAAGGGTTCCTAAGGAAAATAAATCACTATAGTTATACTTTCAATCCTACCTTCATTTTGTTCATGATTTAGCAAAGGAAAATCTGAAAATTTTCCAGAATTTTTGCTGGATGGTTTTCAAATATTTCAGCCAACATACTTACCCCATTTGCTGTCAGAAAAATGGTCATTTCATGTGAGGTTGAAGCAGAAAATTCTGGGCATTTTTGGACTGCACAAACTTTTGCAAACCAGAAATTTTCCTGCAGCAATTCGCTGCTTTGGAAGCTGGAATTAAAGCCATCTTTTGGGCTTCAAATCAACTGAAACTTCCTCTGTTTTTCTTCAGGGAAAAGGCTGGAAAACCACCATTAAAAAACCCTCAAACACCCCAGAAAAACAGCTGCAAATTGGACCAAAGAATGCAGAAAATTCTGCACCAAAAAACCATCATCATTCAAGCATTCTTAAACATTGAAAACAAGGAAAATTTCCAGCCTGGGGTTCTCAATGACAAGGCCAAAAACCACCATTCAAACCTCTGAAAATTGGAGCTTGTTCAGCCATGAACTGAACACCATTGACCTCCCTACTAACCTTGAGTTCTTGAACTCCATGATCCTACCTCAAAAAGCTCCTAAGATTACTCTATCCAAAACTCATTTGAACTTCAAACTAATTCCAGAATTTTTGCTCCTTTAAAATACTCTTGTAGCAGTTGATCAAACCAGAATTTCTCTGCCATTATAGACTGAATTTTGGCTAGCATTATAACCTAAACAACCTCCATTCTTTGCACTGAAATTAGCATGTTCAGCCTACACCATTGAAGAGCAAAGAGACCTCCAATGATCAACCACCATTAACTAATCTTCTACCTTGAACAAGTCCTCATTTTCCTCCATTTGAATTTAAAAAAAAAATGAACACTTTTCTCTCCTTCTAGCTGAAAACCGAAACTGATATCTACTCTAGGCCGTTTGGCCAATAGCATTTCCAGCTATTCTCAAACAATTTTCTCTCAATTCTCCCAAGAACGCACACTTCATACCTTCAAGCCTAAACCTATCCTAAACACCTCCAATCACTCTAAAATACTCCAGATCATTCTTACTTAATCCCTAGTCTTCATTTCTGGTCTTTATAACTTGAAATCACGTAAACTAGAATTTTCAAATGGATCAAAACTAATTTTTTTTATTGAAGGTTCCAAGAACATCAAGAGGTAAACCAAGCATAACCTTCTTGTTCTTCCTCTTCTATTCAATTTTTAATGTTCCATTCTAATGCTCTTTATCTCTCTCTCTCTCTCTCTCTCTCTCTCTCTCTCTCTCTCTCTCTCTCGGCCGAAATGATGATGGCCAACCATAGCTGTTTTTCTAACATCAAAAGGCTCTCAATCGCAGTGACCTTTATTAATAAAGAAATCATCAAGAAATCTTCATCAAGTGACTGTCTATCAAGTATTTCTTCTTAAATCCTCCTTTTAATTTCTGAATTCATGTCTCTTAGATGTTGATAGGAAGATTGAATATGAATGCGGGTTGAGTATATATATATGGATGGAAGGGATGGAGTTAGGACATGAGAGATAGAATGTATGATTAAGCTATAAGGAATTTTCTTTTGATTTAATATATGTTCATCATGTTTAATGAGATATAAGAATGTTTTGATGCATGATAGATGTTATGTCACAAATGGTGATTAGGCTTTTATGTTCCTATTTTTCATTGAGGTCATGAATGATGATTGTGCCTAGTAGGAGATTGACCATGTGATAGTATGTGTTAATTCAAGTGTATGTTCAAGAATGGATTAGTTTACAATTTCAGACCGCTTTTCTCCCCTCAACCACTCCCAATTTCGGCCAGCAAAAGGGTACATCAAACTGCTTTTTTTCCGCCATTGCTGCCCAAAGAGGTTTAGAACCATTAAGAGTCCTTTATAGCATCAACTTCTAAATCCTAAATCAAACTCTCCTAACCCTAAGCCAAAGCAGCAATCTATTCCATCCCTGCTGCACAAAAATTTCCAGCAAACCCTGCTCTGCAATTTTCGAAAAAACACAGGAGCAATCGAGGAAAAAATCAAAATGCTCCCTAAGAGGAATTAAAGAAGACAGCTTTCCCTTCTTCTCAAGTGAACTCATGGCGAACATCATAGGGGCATCTTGATCTTGTTAATCCGGTTTTTGTAAGGTAAAAGAGTTCTTATCCTTGGTGACGTAAATAAGGTTTAATGTGATTGATGATGTCTATGGGAATATAATAGCACGATGAATGTGTTTAGTTGGGATAGATGTATATCTTGAGATGAGTATGTGTAAAGCATGTTCAATGGATAGCGATGTTATGTTTTGTTGTGATAATGATGGATATGAATTTTGATGGTTAAGTCGAGACCTTTTTGATATATTATACATGTCTTTGATGGGTATATGTTCATGGTATATTTATTTCAAGGAATGAGTGATTTATTTGAAGTTAGATGATGGGTCTTGATTTGTTTATGAGAATAAGTGAGTTTATATGCATGATTGAGATGATTGAGATCCTGATCATGATATTATGTGATTCTAGATTGGGAGGTTATTTGAATAAAGCAAGCAATTGATTTTTATCATGTTTATTTGAGGCGTACCACGTAAGTCCTTGCATAAACTCTTTTTGTTAAATGCTTGTGGTGGCAAGTCAAATGTTGTAAAACTTTGTGAAACTATTGTTGAACTATGATTACTTGGGTTGTAAACGTGGATGTTTATTCTCTAAATGATTTTGTCATCTAACGCCTTTATTAAGAACTATCTTTCTCTTAAACGTTTTAGAAAACTCTTTTTTTTAAAAGAAAACCACGTTTTACCAAGCCAAGCTATAGAAACACTATGAATCAGGAATTAACGGATATGTTCGTTGAGTACTCAATAAGGGTAGGCTAATAATACTAGTCTTGGAGGGTTTGAGTGATTCTTTTGGCAGGAGTCCACCTCTAGATGATAAGCTCTGCTTGAAAATGCAATAGTATTGATTGGTCAGATCTGTCCGAGCTAGCATTTATACCTGGTAAGCCATTATTTCCCGGCATGGACACTCGGATGGTTTTGTTGGGTGTAGAGATGGAGGAGTATCTCACCCGGTGGGCCGTACACCCACCCTTGATCAGAACGCCCAAAGTGTGGTAATCTAATCTTGTCAAGGTGCACAAAGTGTGATGCCTTGATCATTCTCTTATCATGGGGCCCAAAGTGTGGTGCCATGACTGTTTATTCGAGTGGATGGTTTTATTTTATACCAAGGGTGACAATGAGAAAACTCCACTCCTTGTAAAGAGAAATTATTTATGACTTGCCAAATATTTTTGCAAATGTTTTCAGCTATGCATACATGAACTATTCAAAGTACCATGTGCACACACCGGACTTACTGAGATGTTAATCTCACACTATTTTTATATCATGTTTTCAGGGGACTGATACTGCTGACCAAGCGAGATGTCTAGTAGTTGGAGCTTTTGCTACTTAATTTATGTTTGAGAGGCAGATGTTCATTTATGTTTTTAGAACCGATGTTTGCATATGTTTAGTCTTGCTCAAGTTTGATTCTGATGTAATAAGAGCTCCCCTTTATTTATCTAAGCTTTGACATCTTTGGTTCAACTTTATATTATGTACCTCGTTTTAAAGACCCCTTGTCCTCGGGACGGGGCAACATCCCCACCCTTTTATGAGTACGCAGTAGTGGGGTGTTACAATTAAAGCCTAGGACATCATGGTCATGGTTAGTCATGGTTGCAACTAGATGAACTAGGAATTATTTATGTAAGGCAGATATGGTTTAGATGTTATCTTATACCTTGTGTTTACCCCAGGCAGGGTTAGGTTAACCTTGGAAGATCTTTGAATCTCATAAGAGGTAAGGATTTGGTAAGTTCTTGCATGGAGTTATTTGAAGAGCAAATGTGGCAAGCCAACTTATTGCATACGAGAATTTGTACTGTAAAGCAATTATGGACAATTTTTCTTTTCTTTTAGTCAAGCAAGCTATTTAAAACTAAGAAATTAATTTTACACAAAAAGCAAAATATTTCATGAAACTCAACTTTGGCAAGAATTTTAGAAACCATAATTGTTATTTCCAAGTAAATCATTGCATGATCACTTTTTCTCCCAAGTGGAACGAACAACGTTGAGTACTTAATAAGGGAAGACTAGTAGGACTAGTCTTTGAAAGGTTAGGGTAAGTCTCTCAATAGGTGACCACCTCTGAGGGGTAAGTCCTTCCCGAATAGGACGCCAGTCCAGTAGGTCATACCGGTCTGAGCAAGCAAGTTCAGTCAAGTGGGCTGTGTGTTCCCAGAATGGAGAACCGGTAAATTTGGGGTGTAGAGATAGAGGAGTGTATCTCACCCGATAGGCCGTACACCTACCTTATGGCAGTATACTCAACGTGTGGCATTCTGATCATTATATTGTTATGGGGCCTAACGTGTGGTGCCATGTCTACCTCTTTTGAGTAGTGGTATTTATTGTGCACATGTATGTTTTGGAAAGCAAAACATCACTCTTCATTTATGACACATATTTAATGCTTGCCAGCACTTTCTTTTATGAAACATTTACAACTTGCATACATGAACAGTTTACCTCAAACACTCAAAGCACATATGGGCTTACTGAGATTTTTATCTCACCACCTTTTATACTATGTTTTCAGGTCAATCCTGTTGTGAAGGTCATTAGGTAGAATGTTGCCTATACTTTGAAGACTCTCTGTTATTTTTCTTATGTATTACTTTTGAGAGACAGCATCAGACATTTATTTTTGAATTTGTTTATGTATTGCTAGGTTGTAATAATTTTAATTTTGAAGTATTTATTTTATTTTATTTTGTCTGTCCTCGTTATAAAGACTCCTTGTCTTGTGGACGGGGTGATATCCTCAGCCCTAATGGGGTATAGGTAGTGGGGTGTTACAAGGGTTGTACCCAATTGTTGACACCTTTTGTATAATAGCTAGTAAAGTGTGGGAATTTTTTGTTAGTTGTTTGAGAAATGCTTTAGTGTTTTTGGAAGGTGTGGTTTTCACAAATTGGTGGTTATAATTGTAAAATTCATTTGAGATTCTTTTCAATAAAACCACAAAATCCTTGAACTTTTCACTTTTCTTTGGATTTTATTGAATTTATTATGTGTGCATTGTATACTCATGCTAGTGTATGATTGAAGGTTGATCGTGGCTAAGAAGCATATAGAAACAACAAAAAATTGTAGAAAGTAACAGCAAAAGCTTTTTTCAAAATATTATACCTCTGTGATTTTGTTTGTTCAATTGCTTAGGCTAAACCAATAGAGTTGGTGTTGATTGATCAACTCTTGGTTCACTCGTGGATACCTCTAGATCGAAGATTGCAATTCGTCAACTTCATTTGGTTTGCATGAATGCCTTTTGGCTTTTGGTTCTCAGAATATTCCACCACCCAATCAGATGGTGAAAACTACGGGTAGGGAAAAGGTATTGTCTTCTCAACCAACTGCTAACAAACAGTATTAAGAAGAAGAGTTTCTTTGTTCTTGTTTTTGGATAAACCAAAAATAAAAAGAGGGAAGAAATACCAAAGAGAGAGGAAAAATAAGAATTTGGCTATATATTTTTTCATAGTAAAAGAACTACAATACTTAAACTTATCTCATACTATTTCAATAATAACAAAATATCGGGATAACTCACATTTTCATATCTCCTGATGTAATCATCTTATCCTCCTACAAAAGCACGTATTGCTAGGGTAAAATACTAAACACCCTTATGTTCCATGAAGACTTGGTCTTGGAAATTGGGCAAGAAATTATTATTTATTGTTGGACTCAATAAGCCCATAATTAATAAACCTCAATTATTTTTATTCCATACTTTTAAAAATAGCTAAATAAATATTCAATGAACCCAAACAATCCTAGATTATTTTTCAAGCCTTTTACCTAGTTTAGGCCCTGGTTAGTTTTTTCAATTATTCAATCTCGGCTCACACTCTGAATAATTAATTAACTAATTAAACTACATAATTAATTTAATTTCTCTAAGCCTTTTATTTTATTCCAACCAATAACGAATTAGACATAAAATAAAATCTTCTCTAATTGTGACCATTTCCTCAGCTCAAAATCAATTAGGACTTACAGGCCATTCCGAAGACCAAAAGACACATCGCCTTGGCTATTAAAATGGTATTTCAAATATTTTCTAATTACACTATAAAAAATATTGACCCTAAGGATAACGATGCACATGCAAAGCCTCTTACCTACAGATATTATGACAAATATACCCCTCTACGTAATGCTATATACTCAGAGAGGAAAAGTGTACTAAAACCTCTCTAAATGACATCTACCATCCTTAGACCTCAAACTTTCCAAGAAAGCTACCCTAAAGCAAATATCCAATTAAAGTTCCCTAGGGCCCGAGATAATTTGGTCATTTGAACAGTCACAAGCGGCATTGTAGTGTACAAGCTATCCTGTACGTGTTTATCCTAACAAACTAGTCAGATATTACCAACGTATAAGTATATTAATCTTATGATAGAACATTAACTATAGGACATCAAAATATATGTATTTATCTTTGCTAGACCACTAATCCATACTTAAGCCGTAGGGTATAAGTCCACACTGAAGTAGTAGTTCAGGTTTCTATAATTATAGCACTTTTAGAAACCACTACCAAAAGTCTAGTTCTACGTATTTGAAATACGCTTATGTTATGAAGTGAGAATGACTACTTTAAAGGTAAGCCATATGTTGGGTATCTCAGGCTCGTATTGTATACGGCGTAGTGAAAAATAAAACGAGATACCCTCCCAGGACCCATCTATTTGTGGAAAACAAGATATAAAGAGAGTAAAGGTAACAACTTTTACCTTTGGGTGATTGTCCGAAGAACAAAAAATTTCTTCCTCAAGTTGAGGCGCGATCCAGCAATCCTCGTGATCAACCTCCACGTGAGTTGAATTTCTAACCACTATAATCACACTGTGTGATTATCTCTAACAGTAATCCACAGAGAGGATACACACAAGCACCAAAATTTCCTGTGCTAGCAGAAAAAGATGGTAGCTAGGGTCCTTTGATCAAGATCTAATCGAGAGAGATAGAGAGAAGAGAGAATGTTCATGGCTGTCGTTGTGTGTTCTTCAGATAGGGTTTTTCATGTGTTACATATACAATATATTACATGAAATTTTCCTCCCAAAACTGAGAATTCGAATCCTATTATAATTCCCTAATTGTAATTGGAAACATCAAGTTCTAACAATTACAACTTAGACCACAAATTATAACTAATTATAATTTGTCCACAACAACTTCTCTTTCTCTCAATCAACCCCACTATGCTATCAAATAACATCTTGAGTATATAATCCTCTATTATGTGTGACGTATTAGGTTTCTCAGTCAATTGGTAGCGAACATGAATTAATCCAAACGTCTTTGAGATTAATAATCCATAATTAATTAGAATTAACCCTATTAATTCTAATCAAGATTGGTTTATTAATTCATCAATTAATAAACTCATATTCCAATATCATGAGCGGTATCTAGTAACACATCATGACCACCCAAGAGTCCAGGAAGTCAAGTGGATTGACATGAACCCTTTAATAACAAACTTTAGTGCAATTAACTCCTTTCACCATACATTGCATAGAATTAGTTCCAACTCCCTCCAGAAATAATTCTGTCCCGAATATAATAGTACTTGTACTAGGAACCCACTACTCTGGATGTGTATCAATTGGAACTCTTTCCAATACATAATTGCCTTGGCCAAGAACTTCTCGAGTAGTAATTCCTACAAGTGGCCCTGAGATATTCGCCCCTATTATTAGGAGTGGTGAATCCTTTATTGACCCTCTCAACTACTTTCGTTTACCTCACAATGTACCTAATATCCATCCCATAGGCGGCCCTCGATCTAGGTCTAGAGATTGGAATCAAAGTACAAAGCTTAGCAAACAAATTACCTTAGAGATCTCAAGTCTAAGGATACTTGCACCTTTGCTATATTGAGATTATATCACTGGCACTAAATAGTTATCCATATGATTATCTCAAAGCTAGGTCATCCAATGAATTTGTTCAATTAACAAGCATCCATGTGTTAACTTTGAGTATCTTAATACTCACGGTTATGAGAACCAC
This sequence comes from Voacanga thouarsii, assembly GCA_026120185.1. Taxonomy (NCBI): domain Eukaryota; kingdom Viridiplantae; phylum Streptophyta; class Magnoliopsida; order Gentianales; family Apocynaceae; genus Voacanga; species Voacanga thouarsii. Next base: position 175,543 of record JANUWF010001215.1, on the reverse strand, counting down.
TGCCTGATTAATTCAAGAAATCTAACACATGCTAGTCTTGACGCATTAATGATGTCCTGTCTCATTAATACTATGACTAGGGACTATTTAAGTACTGACACCATCCAGTGTAGTAGGAATCTCATATCTTGATCTGTATCATGATTTCCTTAACACAGTATTATACTAGGAACTGTATCGAACAGTTATATTACTTAAAGTAAATAAAAGAAATTGTAAGATTAATAATACCTTTTATTAAAATAAAATGTGTCATATACAATGTATAAGTGATTGCCTCTAGGGCACAACACTAACAAACTCCCACTTGCATTAGAGATAATCATTCATGTATCTAATATCGAATGACTCAATATGACAATCATTTTTCTTTTGAGATAGTGCTTTCGTAAGGGGGTCAGCTATGTTCTCATCCATGGGAACTCTCTCTATCTTTATTTCCTTAGCTGCTTCAGAAGCGGCTATGTACTCAGCTTCTGTCGAAGAGTTGGCAATAGTTTCTTGTTTGAAACTTTTCCAACTTATTGCCCTTTCAAACAACATAGACACATAGCTAGATTGTGATTTGAAATCATCTTTGTCAGATTAAAAATTAGCATCAGTACTTAAGAACATATACCAAGAACATATCCTTAGTCCTTTGTAAGTACTTAAGAATGTTCTCTACAGCCGCCCAATGACCCTCACCAGGGTCGGATTGGTATTTGCTCGTCAAACTAAGAGTACAAGATACATCGGGCCTAGTACATATCATAGCAAACATGATAGATCCAACTGCCGAGGCATATGGAATCTTACTCATGTGATCCCTTTCAACTTGTGTCTTAGGTGACATCAACTTTGAAGGCTTACACTATGTGATATGGGTAAGAATCCCTTTTGGATGGATCCATGCTAAACCTCTATAGCACTTTTTCTATGTATGTAGATTGTGAATGACCAAGCAACCTTTTAGATCTATCTTTATAGATCCTTATTCCAAGAATATAGGTTACTTCTCTAAGGTCTTTTATGGAGAATTGTTTGGACAACCAAATTTTAACTGTTTGCAAGACATGTATATCATTTCCTATTAGCAATATGTCATCTACATAAAGCAGTAAGAAAACGATTGCACTCCCACTAACTTTCTTATATACATAAGGCTCATCCATATTTTGAATGAAACCAAACTCTTTGATTATTTTATGAAAACAGATATTCCAACTCCTAGAAGCTTGCTTAAGTCCATAAATAGACCTTTGCAGCTTACACACCTTTGTGCCATCACTGGATGTGAAACCCTCAGGTTGTGTCATATACACTTCCTCAGTCAGATTTCCATTTAGGAAAGCTTTTTTCACATCCATTTGCCAAATCTCATAATCACAATGAGTAGCAATGGCTAGGAGTATCCTGATGGATTTTAACATGGCTACTGGCGAGAAGGTTTTATCATAGTTAATACTATATTGTTGGCGATAACCCTTCACCACTAGTCGTGCTTTAACTAGGTTACCATCTATGTCCGTTTTCTTCTTGAAAACCCACTTGCACCCAATAGGTTTAATTTCTTTGGATGGATCAACTAAAGTCCATACTTGGTTGTTGTACACGAAATCCATCTCTAACTTCATGGTCTCAAGCCATTTGTCAGATTCTGAACTATTCAGAACATCCTTGTAGGAAGTAGGCTCATCTTCATCTATGAGCAATACATCATTGTGGTCACTATTGAGAAATCCATATCTCTCAGGTGCCATATGTATCCTACTAGATTTACGAGGTTCTTGTGTATTAGAAGGTTCATCTATTCTCTCAATAGATGTGGGGTTAGATGGTTAATCCTCATTTATTTGATCTTCATGAACTTCACTAAGTTCAATCTTACTGCCACTGTCCCCCTTGAGCATGTGCTCTTTCTCTAAGAAGACGGCATGCTTCGAAATAAATAATTTGTTTTCGGAGGGTAGATAGAAGTAATATCCGAAAGATTCTTTCGGATATCCTATAAACAAACACTTGTCAGACTTACTATCAAGTTTGTCTAATTGTGGCCTTTTAACAAAGGCAGGAGAATCCCATATTCGCAAGTGAGATTACTTTGGTCTCTTACCAAAGAACATCTCAAATGGGGTAGTATCAACTGATTTTTTCGAAACTCTATTTAGTATATAAACAGAAGTTTCTAGTGCATACCCCCAAAACGATTTTGGTAGGGCTACAAAAGCCATTATGGTCCATACCATATCTAGAAGGGTTCGATTCCTTCTCTTAGATACACCGTTATGCTGAGGTCTATATGGTGGAGTCCATTGAGATAATATCCTATTATCTCTAAGATAACTCAGAAACTCTTGGCTCAAGTATTCTTCTCCCCAATCAGATCTTAGAGTCTTTATACTTTTGCCAAGTTGTTTCTCTATTTCATTCTTGAAGTCTTTGAACCTTTTAAATGCCTCAGATTTGTATTTCATTAAATACGAATACCCCTATCGTGAGAAGTCATCGATAAAGGTTATGAAATAATTGTAACCTCCTCTTGCTTGTATTGACATTGGACTACATACATCAGAATGTATGAGTTTTAATAATTCATTGGCCCATTCTCCTTTTCCTGGAAAAGGAGTTTTAGTCATTTTGACTAGTAAACATGATTCACATATGCCATATGATTCATAATCAAATGACCCTAAGTCACCAAGCTTGTGTAACTTTGAAACATGATTTTCGTTTACATGACCTAAACAACAATGCCAAAAGTAAGAGGTGTTAGAGTTATCTATTTTATGTTTCTTATTGTTTATATTGAGAACTGGATTATCCAAGTCTAGAACATATAAACCATTAACCAAAGTTGCTGAACCATAGTGAATATCATTCAAAGAAAAAGAACAACATCTATTCTTAAATATTAAATAAAATCCACAAAAGTCTGAACACTCAACTGAGATAATTTTTTTTATTAAAACTAGTACATAATAACAGTTTTGCAGTTCTAGAATTAATTCCCAAGGCAGGTTCAGCTCGTATGTCCCCACAGCAAGTGCAGAACCTTTGCCCCATTTTGCAGTATGTAGGTCCATATCGCCTTTCTCTAGCCTTCTACTGCTCTTTAGCCCTTGCAAGTTATTGCACAAATGAATCCAAATCCGGTATCTAATACCCATATCTCAGTTCTAAAGACAGTATATATCTCAATCATAAACATACCCGGAGTAGAAGTAGAAGTGCTTGTAAGTTTCTCCTTTTGCTTCTTGTCCTTAATAGTCTCCAAGTAGGCTTTGCAGTTGTGCCTCCAGTAGCCCATCTTCCCACAATGATGGCATGGGCCCTTGGTAGCTGCATCCTTCTTGTTCACACTACCTTTGGTCTTTATGGGAGCCTTCATCTTCTCCTTTTAAACTTTCTTCTTAGAAGAGGAAGATTCTACCATTAAAACTACATTGGAATCCTTCTTCATGGAGGACTCCGCAGTTTTGAGAAGATTGATCAACTTAGGAATGGTGGACTCAATCTTGTTCATTTGATAGTTCATCACAAATTGTGAGAAACTATTAGGTAAAGATTGTAGAATTAAGTCAATACTTAAGTCATGATCCATTGCAAACTCGAGAGATCAAAGCTTCTCTATCAAGCCCAACATTGTCAGCCCATCAGTGGCCACAGAAGAACCCTCTGCCATTTTGCAACGAAATAGTTGCTTGGAGATCTCATATCTATCCGTTCTAGCTTGGGCATCAAACAGCTCTCGAAGATGTAAAATGATCAATTGAGCATCTATATACTCGTGTAGTTTTTGCAACTATGAGTTATGTATGCCAGCATAATACATGATGCTGCATCACTATCATCCTTGTGCGTCTTGTAGACAGCATGCTCATTAGCATGAGCATCTTGGGCTGGTGGTGGTGGAATAAGAGCATCTAGCACGTAGAGCAACTTTTCCGATTTGAGAACGATTCTCAAATTTCTATACCAGTCGAGATAGTTTGATTCAGTTAACTTGTTGGTTTCCAAGATGCTACATAAGTTTAGGCTTGCTGACATGATGCAAGTGATATAGATATAAAAACAGAGAGCATTAGCTACTTGTATGTGCACAGGATATGCAAATAATTAGGACTTTAATTAAGTGCATTTTTCTCCACTATTTTACTCAAACTAATAGCCCACACTACTGATTCGGGAAAGCCCGTTGGAAGCTTTCTAAGTGGACCGGTATCCAAATTCCTCAAAAATAACCTTGGGTTTGGTCTAAGAAGCTACCCTTGAGTTTATTGGTAGGTATCTAATACCAATTACATCGTATGTAACTACCGGATCATTGGGTGATTAACAGCTTTTAATCTTAAAGCCTTTTGGCCTATCCCAACTTTTCCTCTAAATTTCTTTATGCTTGAGTTTGCCTAACCAGGATAAAGAATTTAGTTAAACCCGACCCATTAATTAAGAATTTAATTCCATAGCTTAAACAAGCCCAATGTCAAGTAGGTTTAGGTTTGCCCAACAACTTGGTCTCGAAAAAGGACTCTCGTTATTACTATATTAATGAAAGGAATTAGGTTTAATATTAATTGAGGGATTTGTTCCTTTTAGTGATTTCATTGAATGACATACATAAAAATCAATAAATCACATAATTGATAATCATGGTAATAAAGCGATTACGTGGTATGGTTATGGACTTTTCTTAAATTAATCTTTGAGCCATAAAAGAAATTAATATAGTTAACCATACGTGTTCATGCAAGATTTAAGTAGAAGGTCTGACCTTCTCGCATTGTTTTGGTCGCCATCTCTAGAATAGAATAATTCTACTCCTATCTAACCTATGTAAACTAATTACATAATTTCCTAAAGAGAGAAAACCTCGAGTTACATTCGAGGGGAGTTAGATGTGAAGGGAATTACACAAGAATTCTAGACAAGGCAGGACACGCAGGCCCTATTTCATAAAAACCAAAACTGTAAAATGCATGAACAGATATAATTGGCTTTAGTCTATAACTATCCACCATGCCATTGACTATGCTTAAACAAAATAAACATATATATTTATCATTCCAAAATCACTATTTTGGAAAGGCAAAACAAATTCCAAAATCAACATTTTAGAAAGATACACTAATTTTAAATTTTCAAAATCATTATTTTGAAAAACAAAATTGTTTATCTCAAAACTAGTTTTGAGAAAATGCTTTTAGGTCCCATTTCTCATCAAATGAGATTTTTCCTTATCAAAATTATATTCCATAATTTTTTTTTAAATACCTAGAAGTCACAAACAGAGCAGAACCGGCACCAGTTTGGAAGCCGTAGCCGGCGCCGGCCCTGTTCTGGTATAAAAAAAAATTCCTTTCCAAAACTGATTTTTGGACATCATGAATAGAATAGAACCGGTGCCGGCTTGGAGGCCGGACCTAGCGCCACCTGTGTTTTGAAACAATGGCGGCGATTTTTCAAAAAAATTCCAGAAACAATTTCTGGTGCTTTCTTCTTCTACAAATTTTCAATGAGAACAATTCTCAACAGTATTTTCTGTTTTGAAGCTATAAACAACAACTAATTTGTTAGTTTAAACAAAATCTAAATGGAAAAGACGAAATGGTGGGTAACATCTATGTTGAAAGAAAACGTTTTTCCTGCAGGAATTTTCAGCAACAAAGAAAGCATCTTTTTGAAATAGCTATAACTTTTACACAATTATATTGTACTACGGACCCAATCCATAATGTTCGAAACGATTTCGAATCGAGTGAAAATGATTTTCACAGTAAACAAAGACAAACACGAAAATAGTTTTTCATGCCAAAACAATGTCCGTAGACCACACATAGCATGTTTCTGATACAACTGTTGGGTATCTCAGGCTCGTATCGTATACGGCGCAGCGAAAAATAAAACGAGATACCTTCCCAGGATCTGTCTATGTGTGGAAAACAAGACATAAAGAGAGTAAAGGTAACAACTTTTACCTTTGGGTGATCGTCCGAAGAACAAAAAATTTCTTCCTCAAGTTAAGGCACGATCCAGCAATCCTCGTGATCAACCTCCACATGAGTTGAACATCTAACCACTATAATCACACTATGTGATTATCTCTAACAGTAATCCACAGAGAGGATACACTCAAGCACCAAAATTTCCTGTGCTAGCAGAAAAAGATGGTAGCTAGGTTCCTTTGATCAAGATCTAATCGAGAGAGATAGAGAGAAGAGAGAATGTTCGTGGCTATTATTTTGTGTGTTCTTCAGATAGGGTTTTTCATGTGTTACATATACTATATATTACACGAAATTTTCCTCCCAAAACTGAGAATTCTAATCCTATTATAATTCCGTAATTGTAATTGGAACATGAAGTTCTCACAATTACAACTTAGACCACAAATTATAACTAATTATAATTTGTCCACAACAACTTCTCTTTCTCTCAATCAACCCCACTATGCTATCAAATAACATCTTGAGTATATAATCCTCTATTGTGTGTGACGTATTAGGTTTCTCAGTCAATTGGTAGCGAGCATGAATTAATCCAAATGTCTTTGAGATTAATAATCCATAATTAATTAGAATTAACCCTATTAATTCTAATCAGGATTGGTTTATTAATTCATCAATTAATAAAATCATATTCCAATATCATGAGCGGTATCTAGTAACACATCATGACCACCCAAGAGTCCAAGAAGTCAAGTGGCTTGACATGAACCCTTCAATACCAAACTTTAGGGCAATTAACTCCTTTCCCCATACATTGTACGGAAATAGTTCCAACTCCCTCCAGAAATAATTTTGGCCTGAATACAATAGTACTTGTACCAGGAACCCACTACTCTAGATGTGTATCGATTGGAACTATTTATAATAAACAATTGCCTTACCCAATCGAGTAGTAATTCCTACAAGTGGCCCTGAGATATTTGCCCCTACTATTAGGAGTGGTGAATCCTTTATTGACCCTCTCAACTACTTTCGTTTACCTCACAATGTACCCAATATCCATCCCATAAGTGGCCCTCGATCGAGCTCTAGAGATTAGAATCAAAGTACAAAGCTCAGCAAACAAAGTACCTTGGAGATCTCAAGTCTAAGGATACTTGCACGTTTGCTTTATTGAGATTATATCACTAGCACTAAATAGTTATCCATGTGATTATCTCAAAGCTAGGTCATCCAATGAACTTGTTCCATTAACAAGCATCCATGTGTTAACTTTAAGTATCTCAATACTCACGATTATGAGAACCACTGCCTGATCAAATCAGGAAGTCTAACACATGCTAGTCTTAACGTATTAATGATGTCTTGTCTCATTAATACTATGACTAGGGATTATTTAAGTACTGACACCATCCAGTGTTGTAGGAATCTCATATCATGATCTGTATCATGATTTCCTTAACACAGTGTTGTACTAAGGACTTTATCGAATAGTTATACTACTTAAATAAATCAAAGAAACTCGTAAGATAAATAATGTCTTTTATTAAAATAAACTGTGTCATATACAATATATAAGTGATTGCCTCTAGGGCACAACAATAACACCATTCCCCACTTGAAATTTACAACATAATAATCTTATGATGATAAGATTCCCATTCTTATCATCTGGTTAAGAATAATAGTGTATGTATTAAGCAATCTATGATCTATACCTTACTGTGAAATACCAGCATTCACACATATTACTTACTTAAAAATTATGGGTTTTTTCCAGTATAATAGTGTATAAATTAAAATGAGTAGACACAAGCAATTTGTGAAAATAAAATTTTTATTAATTTAATTAAAATCACATAAAAAATACAGTCTTAGTGGGCGTACATTCCAACAATCTCTCACTTGTACTTTAAGGCTATGTAAGTCCATAAGTGGTTATCCCCATGGTGTCTAAATGTCTTCTAAAGTTTATTTCAACCAAATGTTTGGTGAATGGATTAGCTAGATTGTTCTTCGACACTATTTATTTTACCATGATTTTCCGTCTCTAAATAAATTCCCAGATTCTGGTGGTATTTCCTCTCTATATACTTCTCCTTTTTATGGTTCTTCTATTATTTGAATTACGAGACTGTACCTTTGTTGTCGTAATACAATACAATTACCTTGTCCATCTGTAGCACGACTCCAAGTTCTATAAGGAACATTCAGAGCCAGTCTATTTTGTTGAATGCCTTTGAAGCTACCACATACTCAGCTTCTATGGTTGAGTCTGCAATACAAGATTACTTAATACTCCTCTATGAAATAGCTCCTCCAAACAAGGTGAAGACATATCTACTAGTGGGTTTTCTTTCATCCTTATCTACTTGGAAGATTGAGTTTTTGTATCATGTAGGAATCAAGTTATCAGCCCTATAAATAGTATATAATCTTTCGTTCCCTTGAGGTACTTGAGAATATACTTTACAGCTTGCCAATGAACCTTTCTGGGGTTTGACTGATATCTACTATGCCTACAGCAAAGCAGATATTTGCCCTAGTACACAACATGGCGGACATGAGACTTCTCACAGTCAAAGTATAGAGAATCCTACTCATTCTGTCTTTTTATTCTTGAGTATTAGGACAGCCTTTTGAAGTACGAGATAACCTATGTCTGCAAAGGATTACTGATTCCTTACATGAGTCCATGCTAAACTTTGCCAACATCTTATCAATGTATATGGTAGGGGATAAATCTAACATTCTCTGTTTCCAATTTCTACAAAGCTTAATGTCGAGGATATGACTTAAGCATGGCTACTAGAGAAAATGTTTCCTCATAATTGATACCCTCTTTCTGAGTATACCATTTCGCTACAAGACTAGCTTTGAAGGTTTCCATCTTCTTATCTACACATCTCTTCCTCTTATATACCCACTTACACCGGATGGGTTTTATTTTCTCAAGTAAAACTACAAGATCCCAAACCTAATTGAAGTACATAGACTCAATCTTGGCTTTCATTGCTTCATGCCATAGGTTTGTATTGGTATTAGTAATGGCCTCCTCGTATCTAGTAGAATCTTATTCCTGATGGTTGGAGACTGTATCAAAAACCTCCCAAGTCTATATTTTTTGAACCCTAGATGTCCTCCCACTTCAATGAGGCCCCCTTTGTACAGGTTCCTATGGTTGCGCCTCTTTTTTTTCCATAATCGAGTCATAAAAAATTAATTCAAAAGATAACTTCTCAAGTTCTATCTTTGTTGAACTTTTGGTGGATGTACTTTGATCATTCTCTAAATATCTACCATTGGTACTTACTAGTACTTTATGCTCCTTGATGTGTCCGGATTTGGATATAAAAAATCATATAAAAATAAGCATATTCTCAATCAAGTTTAAATTAAAACGTTAATCCCAAATTACACATACGAGCAAGCGTACTCATCATTAACAGAGCATAGGGTTCAAACGAGTGTCGATCCTCCAGGAACAAGTATACATTACCCCATTTTCTTTCATTGTTTAACCGACTCAATAAAGTGAAAAAGAAATAAAATAAAACAAAAGAAAAAAATAAAAATATATACATGTCAAGGATGGAGAATTATGTAACTTAAGCAATTGTTTAGACAAACATGATCTTAAAGTACCCAATCTTTATCATACCTAATTATTCTCTTGGCATCATAAAGGACAATATAGATTCACTTCTTTGTCCAATCCATGAATCCCTATCTTCTAGATAAGTTAGCATAACATATTTTATCTCAACTAATTCACCTAAAAAATGCATTAACTACAGTCCTTGATTAAATTTCCATTCCTGGCAAATTACCTATGAAATTAACAAATGAATCCATATCTTGGCAGACATCAATTAACCTTTAACTATTTTATCCCTACACTTAACCCCTTTGTCCAAGCAAGTTAAAAGCCAACAAATATGAAACTAACGAATTGAAATCACCACCTACCCCTTTGTCCAAGCAAGTTAATGGAAAGAACCAACTAATTAATCTCGTAATAAGCACAAGTAATCAAATACTAAGAATAACAATCAATTAATCAAAAGATCAAACAACTCTAAAAATCACGAATATCTAAAATAATGTCAAATTATAATAAAACAATTAATACATCATTGTCAAGAAAAAGAAAACAAAGTAAAAGAAAGAATTCATAGACAAGCCTCCTTCTTCTTCCTTTGAAGACCTTCTTGTACAACCCTCCTTAAATTGAAGAATTCCTCATTTGATTTGAGTGATTTTCTATGATGATCAATGAATTCTTCCTTTTTCTCTTGTGTTTTCCATCTATTTATAGGGTTAGAAAGTACCTAAACTCGTTGGTATAATGTTCTTGGCCAAGTAGAAGTAGGAAGATACTAAAATTCTGCAAATTACCAAAAACCACGTAGAAAAATCAAAATCCCGTCATTTTCTCAGAGCACAGCCGGCACCGCCTGGGCTATTGGAGCCGGTGCCGGTTGTGTTTTATTTCTTCCTTTGTTAGCCGATTTTTTCTTGATTTCCATGCAATGTTGTCCAGAGTGCAGCCGGTGCCGGTTCAGTTTTGTTTCGATCTTGTTTCAACAATTTTTGTTGCCTTGAAGTTTGCGTCATCAGTACATGGCCGGCGCCCCTTCCACTGTCCTGGTTGGCGCCGCCTTGGTTCTGTTTTGCGTTGTTTTTACTTCATTTTACCCCTAAAATCTAAAATAATGCACAAAATATCTTTTCAAGGGTAAAATCTCAAATATGAAGGAATACGACTAGTTATTGAACATAATGTAGCACAAAAGAGACTCAAATAACTAGGAAAAATATGACTAATTTAGCCCCTACCACTCCTTAGAATGATAAAAGTAAGCACCATTTGTTTCTTATGGATACCCATCAAAAGAGCATAATTCTAACCTTGGTTCTTGTACGTCTCCCTTGACCAGTACATAAGCTAGACAGTCCCATATCCTGAGATGGTTCAGACTTGGCTTACGCCCAGTCCATATCTCATAGGGCATATTAGGTATTGACTTGGAAGGCACCCAGTTCATAATGTATGCCATTATTTCCAAGGCATATCCCTAAAAAGAAACTAGAAGAGTAGCATGAGACATCATACTTTGAACCATTTTTATCGACGTCCTATTCCTTCTTTTAGCTACTTCGTTCTGTTGTGGTATCCCTGGTATAGAGAGTTGGAATACTATCCCAAAATGTACCACATAATCCATGAATTCACCGAGAAAGTACTCGCCACCATGATCCGATTGTAAGATTTTGATTAGTTTACCGATTCGATGCTCCACTTTAGCCTTAAACTCTTTAAACTTGTCAAATGAGTCAAACTTACACCTCATCAAGTAAACATAATTGTACCTTGTACAACCATCTATAAAAGTGATGGACTATTTAAACCCTCCTCTTCCTAGTGTAGATAATAGACCACATGTAACACCCCACTACCTAGGCCCAACAGGGCCGGGCATGTAGCCCCGTCTAAAGGACAAGGAGTCTTTATAACTAGGACACACAGTAAAAATAAAACAATACCTTAAAACTTTAAAGCTTATTACAACCTAAAAATTCATGAATAAATCCAAAATAAAAATTGTTCACTCTCAACACTCAAAGTAATACATAAAATAAACAACAAAATATTTTCCAAGGAAAGCAACACTAGCTACTCATCCCCAGAGCAGGATCAACCTGAAATCATGGTAAAACGGGTGATGAGATAAAAATCTCAATAAGTCCGTGTGTGCTTTGAGTGTTCAGAGAAAACAGTCCATGAATGCAAGGTGTAAGAATTTCATAAGAAAAAGACTAGCAAGTAATAAACAATAGTCAAAATCAAGAGTGGTGTTTTGGCTTTTCCAACCATACATGTCTAAATAAATCAACCACTCAAAAAGGGTGGTCATGGGTTACCACACATTGGGCCCCATAACCATACAATGGTCAGAATGCCACACTTTGTCCAGACTGACAAAAAGTAGGTGATCGGCCTACCGGGTGAGATACTCCTCCATCTCTACACCGAAACAAAATCGGTTGTCCATTCCCGCAACACACAGTACACTTGATTGAAAGCTACTAGCTCGGACCGGCACGACCCACTGAACAGACATCTTATCCGGGAAGGACTTACCCCTCAGAGGTGGCCACCTACTGAGAGACTTACCCTAACCCCTCAAAGACTAGTCCTAGTAGTCCGCCCTTATTAAGTACTCAATGTAATTTATCCTACTTGGGGAAAAATGAATAAATCATAGCTCCACTTGAAAATGGCAGTTGAGGATTTCCAAAGTTTGGGACAAAGCTAATTTTAGAAAGAGTTTAGAGTTTGAGTAAAACTGCTTATTGATTTTCAAATAATTTGTTTGACTGAAATGAGATTGGAGATAATCCTCAATTGCCTTTATAGAAGTGAGTGTCCATGCATTCCACATTTGGCTTGCTATAATAACCATTTTGCATCAAACAAGTTTTACGCAGAAGCTTACCTGATCCTTGCTCAAAAGAAAGTCTCCAACAGCTGACCTAATCCCGCCTGGGTTAAACATGGGCCATAATTAAACTCAAGCCAAAATTCACTTTCACAAATAATCCTAGCTCAACTTACTACAACTATGACCCTAGTGTCCCAAGCTTTAAGGCCAGATAATAAATAAAAGGGCTTATAAAATAAATCTAGCTTGATATTAAAATAACTAGAGTTTGGAAAATAGGTACTAATAAGCTGAAGGTTTAAATCTTGCTATAACTAATTTAAGGTTTATTTGATGAAGGGTCCTAGGACCTAGATGGAATTATTTAAAATACTAATCCATTAATAATTAGTTGTTGGAAAATAATTGGTGGCTAAAATTAGTTGTAAGAAAATTTTAATGGGTTTTGATTGAAAGACAATAAATAAATTTTAATAATATTTATGAATATAAGACTTACAAAATTAATATTTTACCTATTATGAATATTTATATATAAAAAAGCTTTATTTGATATTATTATTTTCTATATATTTTACTTTATATAAAATCTATATATTTTTTCTTTAATAAAAGCCATTATTTATTTGACTAAAATATCATTATTTTATATAATAGTCCAAATCCGCATTTCCCTAGGGTTTTCGAAATCATTGGAAGAAATTATAGTTTTAATCATTTTATTAATGAAATAAAATTAGCTTAGGGACAACAAGTTCATGATCAAATTTCCTATTGCTATCTATAATCATGAACATACACTCTACATCAATCAACAATACATCCAAATCATGAATAAAACATAGATCCAAATCTACCAAGACATGATCCAAACTCTACTAACATAAACATTTTCATGGCTTTAACAATCATACATAATCACAAAACCCTATTCACCGAATGTGACATAATCTCTAACATGCTTAATCATTCATACTACTCACAATATGAAGACATGCAACAAACCTTAAAAACGCCATACAATCAACCAAGACAAATCATCTCATGCCTCAATCCCATCTCCATCATACAAACACATTTATTCATGCTTCAATTTCAACTCCAACACAACAACACGTGCTCAAACCCTAATCATAATCCATCCCCTTCTAATATCATCCAAGAGGCATGAATCTAGAATTTAAAGAGAAGGTTGAAGAAGGAAACATGGCCATGGTTGAAGTAACCATTCCGCCGAGAGAGAGAGAGAGAGAGAGAGAGAGAGAGAGAGAGAGAGAGAGAGAGAAAGAGTTCATTAGTATACATACATACATACATACATACATACATACATACATACATACATACATACATACATATATATATATATATATATATATATATATTCATTAAGAGTTGAAGATGTGTGAAGATGGAGATAATTGATAATGCTTACCTTGAAGGTGTTCTTGACCCTTCAGGAAAATTCTAGTTTTTAATCCAAAAGAGAGACTTGGATTTTGGTATTTGATGTTAAAAATTGCAGAAATGGTTTCGAGGGGTTGAGTATGTGTGATCTGAAGTTTTTGGAAAAGATTGGAGAGGTTTGGAGTGGTCTTAGGCATGAGGATGCTAGTAGGTGTTCTTAGTTTTCTTGAAGGTTGGAGAGAATGGAGAGAATTTGGATGAAGCTGGCCAAAATTCTGTGAGAAGAGGGTGGCCGAATTGTTTGAATGGTTTTTGGTAATTGGATTTTCAGATTTGAGAAAAAAAGAAAGCTGGTTGTTTGAAATTCAAAGATAATAAATTAGGGAATTAATTTTGGAAACAAATGTGGTAGGAAGATCCTGGTTGATGGAGAGCTTTTGGAATTCTGCTAAGATCAGTGTTGTTTGATGGAGCTTTAGGGTGGCTGAAATAGGGTGGACAATGGTGAAGGGATTTTCTGGTTGTTGGAGGGTTGATTTATGGTAGCTTACTGAATATGTTTACTGGAATTTTTGTCTTCAATCAATGGCTTGATTGGAGTAATTGATGGAGATATTTTAGGAGCAGCCATGGGACTAGTTTTCAAATAGAATGTTGGGAAAGATGATGAAGCTCAGTTCATGGCTATTCAAGGGGAGTTTGTATAGAAAAATGGTAGAAGTTTTGGACAAGGCTGAAGAAGAAGCAAAGCTGGAAAATCCTGAACAGATTTTCGCAATGTTTGCTGGAAATTTCTGGGCAGATTTTGCTGCTCATTTTTCAGTCAGTTCACAGAAGATTTGCAAGGGTATTCAGAGGTCCTTCAAGGCTGGTTTCCAGCCTTCTTTATGGAGGAAAAATGAGGTTGAGTTGCTGGGTGAAAAATTGGAAGAAATAGCTTGGTTTTGTCTCACCAATGCTGCGAAAATTGTCCAGAAAATTTTCTGGTTTGCATAGTTTTTTGAGCAGCTCGGTTTTGGCTAGAATGTTCAGTCCTCAAGCTAAGTGAAATGGCCATTTTTCTGGCAGCATTTGGGAGGAAAAGATGGCTGAAATTTTTGACACATGGATTGAACAAGAAGCGGGAAAAATTCCATATTACTATATGAAGAATATGAACATACTTAGGTTGGAGTTTGAAGGTTCAACCATGGGGATTAATTCTCTCGGGAACCTTCCACAACTCCTCCCCATTTTCAGCCAACAAGATGTCTCACACTTAGACATTTTTGAACCTTCTAAGCCTCAGCACTTTGTTGGAATTTTTTGGACATAGAATTGGCTTAGATGAATTGAACAACTTAATGAATTGAGAAGTAAGGAAAGCGTAGGATCAAGAATGGTATGAACCCCCTTACAAATTTTTGTAGTGCACAGGAGTAGGATTAGGACATTCCTATCATGTTTTCCCTAGGACAACACTCCTACTCTTCCCTAAAGCATGCTAGGGCCGAAATATAGCCTTCCTACACTAAAATAAAATTTAATCATGCTAAAACTCCAATGATGAAATTTGAACCCAAGACCTCAAGAATTAATTCCAAAGCTCTAACTACTAAACCACAACAATTCTTGTTCTTATTTTCTATCCCAAATATTTTTCCTATTTAATCCTCAAGCTATCTCCCTTTTTTCACCTCAAGCAAAAATTACCATTTTGCCATTCTTTTTCAAAAACACAATTAAGCCATCTAGACTACAAATCACACATCTAAGCATATAAAATGATACAAAAATATATTTATGCATGCAAACAAATATGATATGCATCCCGACCCCCTTACTCTAAGGTTGGTTTTAGCTAGGGTTTCACATCCTCCCCTTCTTAGAAGAATTTCATCCCGAAATTCAGGCGTACCTTTATTTCAGATCGAGATATTTCCGCTTAACCCACTCTTCTGATTCCCATGTGGCATCTCACGTGCCATGATGCTCCCACTATACTTTTACACTCGACATCTACTTGTTCCGGGGATTCTTGATACTGCGGTCCAATATTCGCATGGGCTTCTCCATATAGCTCAGATGGGGTTGCAACACTAACGGCTCATTATTCAGGACATGACTGGGATCGGCATTGTACTTCTTCAGCTGTGACACATGAAACACATCATGAATTCCCGTCAATCCATCTCGTAAGTCCAATCAGTATGCTATCGATCCAATCCTTTCCTTTTTTAGGAACGGTCCCAAATACCTTGAATTCAGATTTCCACCCTTTGAATGCTTCAAGATTCCCCTATTTGGTAACAATCTCAGAAATACGCTGTCCCCGACTTGAAACTCTGATTCTCTTCGCCGATTGTCCGCATAGCTCTTCTGTCAGCTCTGAGCTGCCTTCAACCTCTCATTGATCAACTTTACTTTGTCTAACATTTCCTGAACATAGACTTCTCCGGTTCTGCTTATGTGACCATCTTCTGACCAACTCCAGTATAGCGGTACTTGACACTTGCGTCCATACAAGGCCTCATACGGTGCCCATCCTAATTGAAGCTCGGTAGTTATTATTATACGACAGCTCTACATACGGCACACACTCGATCCACATATCCCTGAAATCCAGAATACAGGCTCTCAGCATATCTTCCAATATCTGTATAACTCTTTCTGACTGCCCATCGGTCTGTGGATGTCCCGTCGTACTAAATTTCAGACTCGACCCCATAGATTCTTGAAACTTGCCCAAAAAGTGAGACGTAAACCTCGGGTCTCGGTCAGACACAATACTTGAAGGCACTCCATGAAGACGGACTATTTCTTGCACATAAGTCTGAGCCAACTTCTCAATAGAGTCTCTTATATTCACCGATATGAAATGGGCTGATTTGGTTAGTCGATCTACCACTACCCATATGGCGTCCTTCTAGGTCCTTGACATAGGGAGTCCGAGGACAAAATCTATGGTCATTTCCTCCCACTTCTACTCAGGTATTAGCAATGGTTGCAACAGTCCCGCTGACTTCTTGTGCTCTGCTTTGACTTTTTGATAGGTGAGACAGGTCAAGACATACTTGACCACATCCTACTTCAGTCTAGGCCACCAATTGGTCCTCTTCAGATCCGGGTACATCTTGACTTCCCTCGGATAATTGGAGTACTTACTTTTATGCACCTCTTCCAAAATTTTATCCTTTAGTTGATGCTCTCCGGGTACACACAACCGATCTCTGAAATGCAAAACTCCCTCTTCGTCTTGTTGGAATTCACTACCTTGTCGTTTAAGCTCATTGTCCTTGAAAAGCTGAAACTCTGTATTGCTTTGTTGAGCTTCCACGATTTCCCGTCTTAGATCCGAGCACCAACTTTCGGTTGCTAACAACAATTCTCTTCTCTTGCACCTCCACCCTTCTGTCCAACACTTCCTGAACCACTTGAATTTCCTGCACTCTTAGTCTGGCCATACCAGCTTTTCTGCTCAGGGCGTCAGCTACAACGTTGGCCTTCCCGGGATGGTAATTGATCAGATAATAGTACTCCTCCAAAAATTCCATCCATCTTCATTCCCCAAATTCAAATCCTTCTGAGTGAAGATGTACTTCAGACTTTTATGGTCGGGGAACACTTCTTATTCAGCTTCATACAGGTAGTGTCGCCATTTCTTTAGGGCGAACACAGTGGTTGCCAGCTCCAGATCGTGCATAGGGTAGTTGACTTCATTAGGTCTCAACTTCCGAGAAGCATAAGCGATCACTTTCCGGTCTTACATTAATACTGCTCCCAATCCTTCTTTCGAGGCATCGGTATATAGCACATAAGGCTTATCCCCCTCGAGCAGATTAAACACTGGTGTTGTCATCAATCTTCGCTTCAGCTCTTGGAAACTCTTCTCACATTTCTCACTCCAAACAAATGGAATATCCTTTCTCAGCAGTCGGGTCATAGGCGATGCGAGTGTTGAAAATCCTTTGATGAACCTCCTATAGTAACCAGTCAATCCCAAGAAGCTTTGAATCTCGGTGATGTTCTCCGGTTGCTTCCAGTCTAACACTGCTTCAACCATAGCTGGGTCTACCTTGATTCCCTCCTTGGTCACCACGTGGCCAAGAAATGCTACACTATCCAACCAAAACTCACACTTGCTAAACTCGGCGAAAAGCTTGCCCCATTGTAACTTCAACAGGTGTTTTTGACTCAATTTCCAAATCTGGCATACTCTCAATTCCCCGGTGGGGTGACTGCATTTGAGTCGTCTCCATCTCCGGTGCCACAGGTTCTACCTCTGAAACCCTTCTGCCTGATATGGCTACACGGTGCTTGGGTGCCATGCTAAACCATACCTAGATGATGAGTGTATGCAGTCAAGTTTAAAACATTTTGAGCATGCATTCACATTTAGGTTTAAGAAAAAGAAAATCATATGCAAGTTTTTGTGTAAAGAATTGCATAAAAATTTTTCAATCCTTAGAGTACACTAAGTACTCTTATTTGCATAAATTTGGAATCAAAGTAGTAAGTAGAAAAGAAATTCTTAACATAGAAGTTCATGAAAAACAGTAAATAAAATATCCTAATCATAACAGCTCTTAGCCCCACTAGTCCTCATCAGAATCTTCAAGATCAGCCTCATACAACCATCTCCTAGAGTTCTTAGAGAAGTCTATACCAACCCCACTAGCAAACCCCTCCATTGGCTCTTTCTTGGGTCGCCTAGAATTCTCCCCGGGTTCAACTCAGCTAGGAGGAGGAACGAAAGAAGGCTTAGGTGGAGATTCATAATCTATCTCCCCCGGGTCATCGCTATCTGCTGATATATCCACTACGGGACTAGGAGGGCGGGGAACATGCTCCACGGCTATCACCTCATCTTCACTGTCAGAACTTATATCTATCACTGGGATTAGGGGTGGCCCATGGATCAGGACCTCATCATCACTGCTATCTTCTAATGGAATAACTGGCTGAGGAGGAGGATGAGGTACTGGAAGGTCTTCTGGGTAGATAGGTGTAGGAGGATGCCATTGCTGCCCCTTCCTCGTGGTTTTAAACATTCTAACCATCTTACAACATAAACAAGATAGATTAGATAAGGATTCGAACTTAAATAAATAGAACATATACTATCAATATTTGCCTAAACTTAGGCTCTGATACCACTTGTAACACCCTACTACCTAGGCCCAACAGGGCCGGGGATGTCGCCCCCTCTAAAGGACAAGGGGTCTTTTTAACTAGGACACACAGTAAAAATAAAACAATACCTTAAAAATTTAAAGATTATTACAACCCAAAAATTCATGAAAAAATCCAAAATAAAAATTGTTCACTCTCAACTCCCAAAGCATTACATAAAATAAATAACAAAATATCTTCCAAGACAGGCAACGCTAGCTACTTATCCCCATAGCAGGATCGACCTGAAATCATGGTAAAACGGGTGATGAGATAAAAATCTCAGTAAGTCCGTATGTGCTTTGCGTGTTCAAAGAAAATAGTCCATGAATGCAAGGTGTAAGAATTTCATAAGAAAAATACTAGCAAGTAATAAACAATAGTCAAAATCAAGAGTGGTGTTTTGGCTTTTCTAACCATACATGTCCAAATAAATCAACCACTCAAAAAGGGTGGTCATGGATTATCTACACATTGGGCCCCATAACCATAAAATGGTTAGAATGCCACACTTTGTCCAGACTGACAAAAAGTAGGTGATCGGCCTACCGGGTGAGATACTCCTCCATCTCTACACCGAAACAAAATCGGTTGTCCATTCCCGCAACACACAATCCACTTGATTGAAAGCTACTAGCTCGGACCTGCACGACCCACTGAACTGACATCTTATCCGGGAAGGACTTACCCCTCAGAGGTGGCCACCTACTGAGAGACTTACCCTAACCCCTCACAAACTAGTCCTAGTAGTCCGCCCTTATTGAGTACTCAATGTAATTTATCCCACTTGGGGAAAAATGAATAAATCATAACTCCACTTGAAAATGGCAATTGAGGATTTCAAAAGTTTGGGACAAAGCTGGTTTTAGAAAGAGTTTAGAGTTTGAGTAAAACTGCATATTGATTTTCAAATAATTTGTTTGACTGAAATGAGATTGGTGACAATCCTCAATAGCCTTTATAGAAGTGAGTGTCCCACGCACTCCACATTTAGCTTGCCATAATAGCCATTTTGCATCAAACAAGTTTTACGCAGGAGCTTACCTGATCCTTGCTCAAAATAAAGGTCTCCAACAACTGACCTAACATTGCCTGGGTTAAACATGAGCCATAATTAAACTCAAGCCAAAATTCACTTTCACAAATAATCCTAGCTCAACTTACTACAACCATGACCGTAGTGTCCCAAACTTTAAGGCCAAATAATAAATAAAAGGGTTTATAAAATTAATCTATCTTGATATTAAAATAAATAGAGTTTGGGAAATAGGTACTAATAAGCTGAAGGTTTAAATCTTGTTATAACTAAATTAGGGTTTATTTGATGAAGGGTCTTAGGACCTAGATGGAATTATTTAAAATACTAAGCCATTAATAATTAGTTGTTGGAACATAATTGGTAACTAAAATTAGTTGTAAGTAAATTTTAATGGGTTTTGATTGAAAGACAATAAATAAATTTTAATAGTATTTATGAATATAAGCCTTACAAAATTAATATTTTACCTATTATGAATATTTATATATAAAAAAATCTTTATTTGATATTATTATTTTCTATATATTTTATTTTAGATAAAATCTATATATATTTTTTCCTTTAATAAAAGCCATTATTTATTTGACTAAAATATCATTATTTTATATAATAGTCCAAATCCACATTTCCCTAGGGTTTTCAAAATCACTAGAAGAAATTATAGTTTTAATCATTTTATTATTGAAATAAAATTTGCTTAGGGACAACAAGTTCATGATCATATTTCCTATTGCTATCCATAATCATGAACATACACTCGTACATCAATCAACAAAACATCCAAATCATGAATAAAACATAAATCCAAATCTACTAAGACATGATCCAAACTCTACTAACATAAACATTTTCATGGCTTTAACAATCATACATAATCACAAAACCCTATTCACCGAAGATGACATAATCTCTAACATGCTTGATCATTCATACTACTCACAACATGAAGACATGCAATAAACCCTAAAAATGCCATACAATCAACCAAGACAAATCATCTCATGCCTCAATCCCATCTCCATCATACAAACACATTTATTCATGCTTTAATCTCAACTTCAACACAACAACATATGCTCAAACCCTAATCATAATCTATCCTCTTCCAATATCATCCTAGAGACATGAATCTAGAATTTAAAGAGAAGGTTGAAGAGGCTTACTTGAAAGATGACGACCTTGAAGGAGTTTTGAAAGAATCCTCTCGCGTGGATAGCTTGGTTCATCCAAGAAGGAAGAAGGAAACATGGCCATGGTTGAAGTAACCATTCGGCCGAGAGAGAGAGAGAGAGAGAGAGAGAGAGTTCATTTGTGTGTGTGTGTGTGTGTATATGTATTCATTAAGAGTTGAAGATGAGTGATGATAGAGATAATTGATCTTGCTTACATTGAAAGTGATCTTGAGCTTTCAAGAAAATTCTGGTTTTTGATCCAAAAGAGAGACATGGATTTCGGTATTTGATGTTAAAAATTGCAGAAGTGGTTTCAAGGGGTTGAGTAGGTGTGATATGGAGTTTTTGGAGAAGATTGGAGAGGTTTGGAGTGGTCTTAGGCGTGAGGATGCTAGTAGGTGTTCTTGGTTTTCTTGAAGGTTGGAGAGAACGGAGAGAATTTAGATGAAGCTGGCCAAAATTCCGTGGGAATAAGGTGGCTGAATTGTTTGAATGGTTTTTGATAATTGGATTTTCTGATTTGCAAGCAAAAGGAAAGCTGGTTGTTTGAAATTCAAAGAGATTAATTTAGGGAATCAATTTTGGAAACAAATATGGTAGGAAGATCTTGGTTGATGGAGAGCTTTTGGAAGGCTACAATGGCCGACTGACTTGCAGGAATTCTGTTGAGATGAGTGTTGTTTGATAGAGCTTTAGGGTGGCCGAAATATAGTGCACAATGGTAAAGGGATTTTCTGGTTGTTGGAGGGTTGATTTATGGTAGTTTACTAAATATGTTTGCTGGAATTTTGGTCTTCAATCAATGGCTTGATTGGAGTGATTGATGGAGATATTTTAAGAGCAGCCATGGGACTGGTTTTCGAGTAGAATGTTGGGGAAGATGATGAAGCTCAGTTCATGGCGGTTGAAGGGGAGTTTGTACAGAAAAATGGTGGAAGTTTCGGACAAGGCTGAAGAAGAAGCAAAGCTAGAAAATCCTGAACTGATTTTCGCAAGGTTTGATGGAAATTTCTATACAGATTTTGCTGCCATTTTTTAGTTAGTTCGGAGAAGGTTTGAAGGGGTATGTAGAGGTCCTTTAAGGCTAGTTTCCAGCCTTCTTTATGGAGGAAAAACGAGGTTGAGTTGTTGGGTGAAAAACTGGAAGAAACAGCTTGGTTTTAGCTCACCAATGCTGTGAAAATTGTCCAGAAAATTTTCTGGTTTGCACAGTTTTTTGAGCAGCTCGATTTTGACTAGAATGTTCAGTCCTCAAGCTAAGTGAAATGGCCATTTTTCTGGTAGCATTTGGGAAAAAAAGATGGCTGAAATTTTCGACACTTGGCCTGAACAAGTACCTGAAAAAATTCCAGATTACTACATGAAGAATATGAACACACTTAGGTTCGAGTTTGAAGGTTCAACCATGGAGATTAAATCTCTTGGGAACCTTCCACAACTCTTCCCCATTTTCAGCCAACAAGATGTCTCACACTTAGACATTTTTGAACCTTCAAAGCCTCAGCACTTTGCTGGAATTTTCTGGAAATAGAATTGGCTTAGATGAATTGAACAACTTAATGAATTGAGAAGTAAGGAAAGCTTAGGATCAAGAAGGGTATGAACCCCCTTACAAATTTTTGTAGGGCACAAGAGTAGGATTAGGACATCCCTATCATGTCTTCCCTAGGACAACACTCCTACTCTTCCCTAAAGTATGCAAGGGCCGAAATATAGCCTTCCTACACTAAAATAAAATTTAATCGTGCTAAAACTCCAATGATGGAATTTGAACCCAAGACCTCAAGAATTAATTCCAAAGCTCTAACCACTAAACTCACAACAACTCTTGTTCTTATTTTCTCTCCAAAATATTTTCCTATTTGATCCTCAAGCTATCTCCCTATTTTCACCTCAAGCAAAAAATTACCATTTTGCCTTTCCTACTCAATAAACACAATTATGCCATCTAGACTACAAATCACACATCTAAGCACATAAAATCATACAAAAATATATTTATGCATGCAAGCAAATATGAAATGCATCTCGACCCCCTTACTCTAAGGTTGGTTTTAGCTGAGGTTTAACACCACACACATCAATGTATATAAGATTCAATATCTATTTGGCTCTATCTATCTTTTGGGTAAAATACCTTTTGGTCTTTTTTCCTATAAGGCAAGATGCACACCAACGCCAATTTTCTGATCTAATTGAGCCTAAATGCCTATTATGGATTAACTTCTTAATCCTAGTTGAGTTAGTCTTAAATTGCATAGGTAAGAGTCATTGACATTGGTATTTCTCTTCCTATGTAAAGGTTCACTTTAAGTGTTATTTTATTAATTTTTAATAGGTTTTATGAAGAATAAGTTTCCTTACATGTGACCAGCATATAAAACTTTTCTATTTCTACTAATAGTAATATCAGAATAGAAAGAAACAGAATGACCATCTTTCATTAGTCTTGCAACTGCAATTAATTTTTTTTGAAACCTAGGACATATAAAATATCCTTCAAAATAACTATTTTATTACAATCAAAATGAAGTTCTAGCTCTCCCACTGCTTAGGCCTATATTTGTGCTTCATTTTCTACTCAACGTTAATGTTTGCCCTCTTGGAGACTTCTTATCTTCCAAAACCCCTGTAAGGAGTTACATATATAATTAGTTGTTCCAAAATCAAAAATTTAAGATATAAACTCTAGATACGATTAGTGGCTCTAAAATTTAATCCTATCATTGATATAAACTCTACATACTAAATATTACCTGTAGGATTTTTTTTTGCTTAAAGATTTGGACACTCATTTTTTTAGTGTCCCTTCTTGCTGCACTTGAAATATTTTCATTTGGGCTTGTTAGGCTGGGACCTGGGCGGGCTGCTACATTTCCCTTTTCCTTTTTGAACTTTCTAGGCTTAGGCACAGTTCTAGAATAAGCAGCCTTAGAAATCATGGTCTTGGACTGTGGCTTCTTGACCTTCTTTGCTACCTAGAGCTACTTTATTAACTCTGTTCAACTCAAGTTGAACTTGTTCATATTGTAATTCAACTTGAATAAGTAAAAGAGCTCGACAAAGATTTGAGAACTATATCCACTTTGTTGTGTGGGTAAATTACAGCCCCCAAGACTTTTACTTCTTCGAAAGCAGCAATCATTGTGAGCAAATGCTTCTTGACTAATGCTCGTTCGACCATCTTGTTGTTTTATGATCGATCTAAGAGCCTCCTGCCTTGCAGGCCGGCTTTTAATATCAAATATAGTGGCTAACGATGTGCTAATATTGTAAGTAGTGTTAGGATTCGTGGACTCCTAAACACAAAAAACATCCACATATCCTTT
Source organism: Voacanga thouarsii (assembly GCA_026120185.1). Lineage (NCBI taxonomy): Eukaryota > Viridiplantae > Streptophyta > Magnoliopsida > Gentianales > Apocynaceae > Voacanga > Voacanga thouarsii. The sequence goes on along the minus strand of JANUWF010001215.1, from coordinate 151,072 downwards.
CCAATAACCCAAGTAAACGATTAAAAAGATCTAAAGGTTCACAGAATCACCTCTGTTCGGCATAATCGAGATCTTTCGATTCTAATTGTGCTATCGTACATGCAACCCGAACGATCACCAAATGCTGCAATGTGCAAACGTCCTTTATCGAATACACACGGTGAACTAACTCGTTACCCCGAGAGTGCTAGTGCTTAGGGTATGAAAGGCTTAGTTTTCTGGTGAATGGAGGCATGAATATTTTTAACAGAACGACTCTCTTGAGAATACGGCTAGGGTTTTCTTGAAAACCCTTCCGAACCTCTTAGAGTTTAACTCTGATAATATCTTATCATATTTTATTTTAAATTCAAATTAAATTAAAACTGATATGATAAGATTCTGCCATTATCTCGGTAATTTACTGAGTTAGATTCTTATAATTTGGACATCATCCAGATACATTGAATGTAGACATATTTCTAGATTCATTGTATCTAGTAAATTTCTAGGTTCGATTAACTTTGTCATATTTCCAGATCCATCAAATCTGGTTACCAGAAAAATAAAATAACAAGTTCGCTTATTGTGTGACCCTAGAGGTTCATTTAATATTGAAAGTGTGCCCAAATTAAATTTAAATGGCCCACAAGCTATAAGCAATTTCTAGCAAAATATTATAACTATCCAGGTTAAATAAAGATCAGTGATCTCTTTGAAGCAGATCATAATTTTATATTTAGTCATTTTATCACACGATATCCAGATTAATCATAAGGTACTGGAGCATGTCATTCTTATTAAGCTTAATCAATTATTTCTTGATTTCATAGTAGACTGTTCAAACAAATGATATCAATATCTTAGATTGGTATATTTTAGCACAGCCATGCATTTTGACAGTCTAACATATCAAGGGGCCCATGGATATCTCTCCCGTAATTGAGATGGACAAATTCCTTCACTATCAATCATATTCCTCTCATTGATTTATTCTATATCCAATAGTAGTCTAATTTATTATCTAGTCAAAGATAACTTTAGACAACATCAAAATATAGAATTTATCAAGTTGAAAACTATGATGAATTTAGGTCGAAGGACTTTTAATATCATTATGGCTAGAAAGTACTTATGACATGTTCCATGAAGTACTCTCAGAGTAGGTCATGTCTAATCCAGTGTTCTCTAACATTTATTTATATTTTGACTTGATATCACAAATATCTATGACCAGTAAAATATAGCCATCAAGTCACAAACGTACTAATCTTAATTTATTATTGTTTCAATAATAATAATAATCGATCAGGGACAGTTTTAGAATAGTCATTGTTTTTATTATAGGGTTTTACTATCAAGTCACGTACTTGATGATCACAAAATAAAATGCACTATTCATAGAAAGGAAAACCTCATATTATTATATAAAACATAACGACAATAGTATAAGTACAAATTGACTCTAGGGCATATGACTAACATTCTCCCATTTGCTCTAAGACTAATTTGGCATAAGCCGTAATCCTATTGATCTAGTATGACTATCATGTTTAGACAATGGGAGAGGCTTTCTCAGTGGATCTGCAACATTGTCATCAGTTGATACCTTGCATACTTTGACATCTCTCTATCAACAATTTCTCGAATGAGATGAAAACATCTAAGTATCTGTTTAGATCGCTGATGTGATCTTGGTTCCTTAGCATGTGCAATGGCTCCATTGTTGTCAAAATAGAGATCCACTAGGTTTATAATACTAGGACCTACATCTAGCTCTGTAATGAACTATTTAATCCAAACTGTTTCTTTAGTTGCAGTTGAGGCAGTTACATACTCAGTTTTTGTAGTTGAATTAGCCATAGTGTCTTGCTTTAAACTTTTCCAACTTACAGCACCTCCATTCAAACAAAATAGAAAACCTGATTGCGATCTATAATCATCTATGTCGGACTGAAAACTAGCATCAGTGTAACCATTTACAACTAGCTCGCCTTCTTGTCCTCCATAAACTAAGAACATATCTTTAGTTATTTTTAAATACTTCAGTATGTTCTTGACGGCTGTCTAGTATGCCTCTCCAGGATTTAACTGGAACCTACTCGTCATGCTCAATGTATATGACACATCAGGTGGAGTACATAACATGGGATACATGATAGACCCTATAGCGGAAGTGTATGGTATCTTGTTCATGCACTCTTCTTTATCCTTCGTAGAAGGACTTTGAGTTTTACTGAGTTTAATGCCATGTGACATTGGTAAGAATCATCTCTTAGAGTCCTGCATACTAAACATTTTCAGTACCTTGTCAACGTATGCACTTTGACTTAGTCCAATTAGCTTTCTAAATCTATCTCTATAGATCCTTACACCTAGAATATAGGCAGCTTCACCTAAGTCTCTCATTGGGAAATAATTTCCCGACCCTGTCTTTACACTTTGTAGAGTTGGGGTGTTGTTTCCAATGAGTAAGATGTCATCAACATAAAGTACCACACTTGTTTTCTTATAGACACAAAGCGCATCTTCATTTTTGATAAAGTTAAATTCTTTAATTGCTTTATCAAAATAAAGATTCCAGCTTCGAGATGCTAGCTTCAATCCATAAATGGATCTTTGAAACTTGTACACTTTATTAGAATTCAAAGGATCATCAAAATCCTCAGATTGTGTTATGTACACATCCTCGAGTAAGGTTCCATTGGGAAACGAGGTTTCCACATCCATTTATCAAATATCATAGTCATAATATGTGATTATAAACTGCTGCTATGGCAAGAAGAATTCTAATAGATTTAAGCATTACAACTGGTGAAAATGTTTCATCATAGTCTAAACCATGAGTTTGTCTATAACCTTTTGCTACCAATCGTGCATTGTAAGTATGCACATTTCCCTCCATGTCTGTTTTCTTTTTGAAAACCAATGTACACCCAATGGCTTTTGAACCTTTAGGTAGATTAACCAATGTCCAAACTTAGTTATCATACACAGATTGCATCTCAGACTTTATAGCCTCTAACTATTTTCTATAGTCAGAACTCTTAGTGGCTTCTTGATAGGAAGTGGGCTCATCATTAACCATAAGCTCCACATTGTGATCATCAGTGATGAGGAATCCATATCTCTCATGTTGTTGAAGAACCCTATTAGATCTTTGTGGTCTTTATTCTATAAAAGTAGGCTCATCGTGGACTTTTGAGCCATCCAATCGAGGTTCATTATTTAGTTCAGCTACTAATTGTGGCTCTTAAATCTCATCAAGATGTACTTTACTCCCACTGATTCTTTTGGAAATAAATTCCTTTTCAAGAAAGAATCTATTTCAAGCAACAATTACTCTATTTTCTTTTGGGAGATAAAATTGATATCCTTTAGTTTCTTTAGGATACCCCACAAATATGCATTTATCCAATTTAGGTACAAGTTTATCAGGTAATAAACGCTTTACATAAACTTCACAGCCCCAAATCTTGAGAAATGACAAGCTAAGTTGTCTCCTAGACTATATCTCATATGGCATTTTCTGAACCGATTTAGATGGAACTCGATTTAGTATAAATGCTGCAATCTCTAGGGCATAACCCCAAAAGGAGATTGGAAGATCATTTTGACTCATCATTGATTGAACCATATCTAATAAAGTCTGATTTCTCCATTCAGATACATTATTCCATTGAGGTGTTCCAGGTGGAGTTAAGTATTCACCACCTCGATCTGATTGAAGTGTTTTGATACTTTTGCCAAGCTAATGTTGTACTTTATTTTAAAATTCTTTGAATTTCTAGAATGATTTGGATTTGTGTTTTATCAGATGCAGGTAGCCATATCTGCTGAAATTATCTGTAAATGTAATGAAGTACTAAAATCCTCCTCTAGCATGTGTATTCATTGGTCCACATACATCAGTATGTATTAGGCCTAATAAATTAGTTGCCCTTTCATTTTGTCTCTTAAAAGGTGTTTTAGTCATTTTGCCCAACAAACAAGGACCACATGTTTCGTAAGATTCTAAATCAAATGAATTTAGAAGCCCATTATTATTAAGTCTTGTTATACGTTTCTCATTTATATAGCCCAAATGATAATGCCATAAGTAAGTCTGATTTAAATCATTGGATTTCAATCTCTTAGTATTAATATTATAGATAGACTTGTTCGATGATCTACAAAGATTGAGAATATAGAGCTCATTTGATAATAAGGAATCTCCATAAAAAATGCCGTTTTTATTATTGAAGCAAATGTTATTCCTAATAACAAATTGAAAACCTTCTAAATATAAACACGAAACTGAAATAATGTTCCGACTCATAGTAGGAACATAAAAACAATCATTCAGTTCTAAAACAAGCCCACTGGGTAAAACTAATCCAAAAGTTCCTACAGCTACTGTAGTAACTTTTGCTCGATTCGCAACTTGTTAGTCCACCTCGCCTTTTATCAAAGCTCTACTCTTTTTTAGACCCTGCACATTTATACAAATGTGAGATCCATAACTGGTATACAATACCTATGAATCAGAGTAGATAAATTAATTTCTATAACATAAATACCTAAAGCGGCAGTCTCACTGTCCTTCTTTTTCTTTGCTTCCAAATAGAGCTTGCAATTTCTTAACCAATGTCTATATTCTCCACAATGGTGGCAAGCTCCCTCATTTGGTGTCTTGGCCTTAGGTTTGGGCTTGAACTTGGACTTTGCCTTGTCCTTACCCTTACTAGCCATGACTTTGCCATTTTGGTTGTTCTTTTTCCCTTTCCATTTTTGAACCATTAGAATACTAGGAGTATTTTTCTTAATGTTTAGTTTAGCTTGTTTTAGCATGCCATTCAATTCAATAATGGATTTCTGCATATTATGCATGTTAAAATTTATGACAAACTGGTCATACTCAGGAGGTAATGAGCCCAAGATCAAATTTGTGGCTATGTCATGATTAACAGTAGCACCAAGCTTATCAATATGATCAAGATAGCCCTTCATTTTAAGGACATGAGCACTTACCAAAGTGCTAGAAACCATCTTACATGCATTCAACGCCTTATGAGTTTCAAATCTCTCTTGTCGTGCTTGCTCTTGAAACATTTCCTTGAGATGCACAATCATGTCATATGCTTCTACTTCTTCAAACTATTTTTTAAGTTCAGAGTTCATGGTTGCTAGCATGAGGTAAGTAATATCGTTGGAGTCATCTTTGTGCTTACTATAGCAACTTTTTCAGCTTTTGAGGCGTTATTTGATGGAGTAGGGGACATAGGATTTTCAAGAACATAGAGCTTTTTTTCTTTCTTAAGAACGATTCTTAAGTTACGTGCTCAATCAAGAAAGTTAGTCCCACTAAGCTTGTCTTTCTCAAGCACAGATTGCAATGAATTATTCCAACTGTTTGTTGCCATTATCTACATACAAAATATGCAAAGTAATTAATTTTGAGGCTTTAATGAAAAACTCCTACTAAAAGCATTTAAACTTTTGAAACTTCAATATTTTGATGTTTCGTAGTAGGTAAAAAAAAATTTCATAAAACATTTTATTTTAATCATAAGTAAGCTTTGGCTTTAATCTTATAATTAAATAAAACTCAAATTTTAAATGAGATAGACATCAAATGTCCCCGCTAAAATCTCATATAATGCCCTAGGCCCAAAACCATTTTGATAGCCCAGTTAAGTCAAACTATATCTAACATATGGAAAACTATTTTCCATCTTGTCACACTTAGATAATCAAAAGCATCCTACCTTGGCAGGAATGACCATATGATGATCCAAGTAATAACAAGTGTTTGATTTTGGAAGGCAGTTAACACTTATTTTTTTAAAATAAAAATTTGATTGTACTAAGCATGAAATAAACATATCAAATATGCATGCAAAGACATAAATAAAAGTGATATAGCATGGCCTATAACCTACGTTGATCATCACGAGCAAAGTGAAGATCAAGTTGGCAATCTAGGTATATGAACTTCTTGAGCATTTTCTAATGCCTTGAGCAAACTCCTTCTTGGTTGTAAATGTAGGCCGCCATCTTCTTTTACATTGGATAGTAAAATTTAAATAATTTATATTCTAGGAAAGCAACACAATTATACAACAATGAAAAATGACACACAGGCCGTATTTAAAAATTACAACTTAAAACAACCAGAATGTAACCTGCCAGTCACATTTGGATAAAACGGGGGCATGCTATGCACTATTCAAAATAATCCACAACTGCAATAAAAAACACTAATGAATAACACACAACGATTAGTTAGTCGGGGTTCCAAGGGGCAGCGCCACTGGCAGGGGTCCAGGGGGCAGCGCCCCTTGCGGGGGTCTCCCGAGACAATGCTCCCGAAAGGAAAACGATTTTTCCTTTTCTCATTGAATAAGATTTCGCCTTCCGATTTCTGAATATTAATCAGATTAACGTTTGGACCCCTTAGTAACCATCGTCGTGAAATTTTCATATTACAGACAATCTGCTTTCCCTTTTAATCATATTCATATAGATAACATATTATCATAGCCGATTAATATAAACAATTCACAAATATAGAACGATGGATAGCATGCTTACGATACCATATCATATTAAAATAGACCAGTTTTCTTTGATGAACTTAAAAAATAATTTGGGGGATTTAGGACTTGGTGATGTATGAGGTTATGGAGTCACTGAGATAATAGGAATTCTAGGGCTTTTTGGCTTGTCATTAGATTTCCTTGATTTTATGCATCCTTAGGTTTGATTTGTATGATAGAGATATTTATAGGTTAGATCCTAGGGTAGAAAATTCATTACTCGAGAAAGTAGATTTTATTTTACTTTAGAAATCATGCCAATTCTTGGACTCAATATCAATTGATTGAGTGATATTCATTATTTCATTATTCTTGGGGGAATTCTTATTCAATTACATGGTCAATCTTCTTTCCTTACTTGAATTTTTCCTTGTGATCTTTTAATCTTTACCTTGAGAAATAGTTTGATATATTCATGTGGTACTCTCTTATCCTTAACAGTATTAATTAGTCACTTTACTTCTTGTTTTGGTTGATTGAACAATAAAATTTAAATGGAAGTAGGAGTAATTGATCTCGTTCTTGAGGGTCTTCGATATTTACCAACTACACTCTATGCTACGTAATGGGTACATTTACCCAGATGTGTGTGTATACGAGTTAAATTAGTATTTTATTTTAAAACATGGTTGAGCAATGGATCTATTTTCTAAAATAGAGCACTAGTACAAACCACAGGCGTATTAGCTCTTGATTGATTTAAAAGGGATTTTGTATATGCACTTTGAAATCATTCATAAAAGTTTATTGCAAGTCCAACATATTTCGTTTATAACATTGAGTGGTGTGTAGCACATTTACATGAGAAATCACGACTGTATAATTTACAAAAGAAATCACTTAGGAAAGTGAGCTATGAAACCCTATATCATAGCCATTGAGATGAAATCCTACTTCTTGATAAATACTGTGAAACCTTACATCACAATGTAGTGGATGATCGGCCCATTGGGTAAGATATTCCTCCATATTTTACCCTAACTTATCGATTGTCCATTTTCGGATGACATTCCACTTGGATTGAGATGCTAGCTTGGACTGGCCTAACCTATTAGATCTGTGCCCTTTTTATGATAGGATTCATCTCTCGAATGTGGCCTCTTACTGAAAGACTTGCCCTAATTATCGAGGTCTAGTCATAGTGGCCTAGCCTTGTTGAGTACCCAAGTATAATATTCCATTCGAGAATCAATCTCAATATAACCATTTCCAAACACCTTGGTCTTGCAAGCATGGTTTGCAAAAAAATTGCATAAAATGCTTTTATAAATGAAATACAGTACTTTGTAAAAATCCCTATTTGAATAAAGCTTTTTAGTAAGAAATATTTAAGCTTGCAGTCTAAGTATTCACATTATTGATTTAAATAATAGTTCATAAACGACTTGCAAATCAATGTTTTGATTCACAAAACATAATGCAAGGACTTACTTATAGTAGTTCAAATAGATATGTAATATTTACTACATTGATCTTTTCGTTAAGATATTTCCCATTGTTTAAAATCATACAATAAACCATGGTCATATTTTATCCTAATACATGGTTCAATCAAAATCACCCAAATCAACTAGATCTATAACTCTTATCAAGCAATCATATATTCAAATGTCTTATCTGTGCATAAAATTCCCCAAATAACAATTATAGTTCTTAAACCATCCGAAATATTCATACGACCAAGTTTCTATAAGTCAATCTAATCATCAAAGAATCCCAAACCAATCAAGTGACCAAATAATGGCAAAATAGTTTTTCCATCACATGCTCATACTCTTAAATAAACAATTTCTCCATTAACTCATAAAGATTAAACGACTAAATAGTACAAAACCTCTATGGTCATATAATTGATGAGACATGCTTAACTAAATCAAGAGATCAAATCATATCTCACACATGCATTGATGCTTTAGATAGATCAAACATTAAACTAATTAAATCATCCATTTAAACTTTTTAGACAGGCAATATGATTTACCTCTTAGTAGTACAGGTCTCTAGAGATCAAAATGTGGCTCTTTTGATAGCTAAGTTGACTCCATTGAGAGAAGAAGAAAATGACTTGTCTAGAACTTCTAGGTTTCTGTGTGATTATAAGGAGAAAGATAGATTAGTCTCTTGCTTCAGTTAAGAGAGGGGGGGGAATAAAAAGATGAGAAAGAGATCACTACCTTTATGAGATCTCAGTATGTCATGAGATAGGGAGAAGGATTATTTAAATGAAGAAAAAAAACTCTAAACGACTTTTTTAGAGTGTCTTGGGTATTTCGGCCAAGCAAGGTATCTACATGGTATATTATTTCATTTTTTGTAAGTGAAGGCCAAGATAGATTTTAGAGATGTTAGCAGAGTAATGCTTTGTGTTAGAGTGATGATGGTGTTTTTGTGAAAGTTTGCAGTGTGGTTAAAAGAATGGCTAGAAGAATGAACAAATACTTTTGTCCAACTTTTGTGCAAATGCTGTGTGTTTAGTCATTGCTCTTGATTTTTCGATTGTGTGAGTTTGAGTGAAGCCAAAAGTTTGCTATAGAAAAGAGTTTAAGGTTTCAGGCTGCGTGTGTATGTGCTGGCTGAAATATGTTTAAATTTTGAGAATATTGAGGTTTAGTTGAATTAAAACACCTAAGGAGATTAGACAGAAAAGTCCCAGGGCCAATCTCCTAGATTTAGGGATATCGTAGCTCAATTAACTTGTGAAAAGAAGCAAATGTAGTTGTTGGATTACTTTTGTTGGTCGGTTATAAACGAGTACAAAAGGCAAAAGTGACCGAAACTTTGAGAGGAGAAAATGAGGTTATGCTTAAAGAAAATTCTGGTTAATTATGAGATAGAATGCAGAATATTTTGATAAAATTTTTCAACTATCCACAGGTATTTGAACTGAGTTTAAGCAACTCCATAGGTGGAGAACAACATGCTTAATTAATGATGGAAATTCTTATATAAAAATAGAGTGAAACCTTAAAGATAGTAGATGATAATTCACAGAGAGAAAACCAGGTTTTATCATATTATATTTAAATATTCAAGAAGCTCATTTGAAAGGATGGTTATCCGTCAAGATAGCTGTTGATTTTGTTGGGAAAAATGACTGAAGTTCTGTTAAATAAACACTAAAAGAATTTTAGAATAGATAAAATTGTAATTTGTAAAAGATAATTCAATTCAATATTATCTTTGGGCTAGATTTTAAGAGAGTTCTTCTCCTAGATAGCGCTTGGAATCCTATTTTTTCAACCAGCTGAAAATCTTGGATTATATAAGATATTAATGATGCATTTTAAATACCAAAATTTTATTGAATAGATAATATATAATAGATCATTTATAGTTAACAGATGTTAGGAAATAATTTGATTTTAGAAGATACTATCATAAATGAAATTTTAGTTTTATCATTCCAAATATCTACAAGATTGAATCTCCTATATTTTAAGAATTAATCCCTCGTGGTGCCAGCAATCAAGCTTGATTTTGGCCTAGAGGAGAGGAAGGAAAAAAAAATTGGAAAAGTTAGGATCGAGTCACCAAAGATAAATTCTCGCTTAATAACCACAAGACCATAATTACTCTTATGTTCGTATTTCCTAGTCAAATTTCCTTCACCTCCATCCCATGCACCTCACACACCAATATAAATTCCAACTCTGAAATAATTCACCTAACCCAACCAAAGAATTTCTATAAACTTACTAGACAAGTCACATACATATAAATAAACACAGGAGCAACTATACACATAGAAATACACACAACCATCAAATATATAGATAAATGTTTTATAAATCCATAAGCACATGGAAGATGCAATACGATGTCATATTCCCCATATATCTAGGATAATTTTAAATGGGGTATTATAGTAGTCGTATAATCAAAGAAATCAACCACTCTTAAATGAATTAGAGGACAATAAAACCCTGCATCAAACCCTTACCATTAAACCATGCATCATAGCACTATGAAACACTGCATCACAACGCAGTAGGTGATCACCCTACCAGGTAGGACACTCTTCCATCTTTGAGTTGCTAGCTCGGACTGGCCTAACTCACTAGAACTGAGGCCCCATGAAATCATACTTATCTCTTAGAGATGGCTGCTAGCTAGAGACTTACCATAACTATCAAAGGCTAGTCTTGACAGCCTACCCTTATTGAGTACTCAACGTATCAACATTCTACTTAAGAATCAATCTCAAATAACCTTTTCAATACCTTGGTGATGCAAACATAGTTTTAGATTAGTTTACTTAATATCATTAAGAAAATAAAAGCTATATGAAGTCTTTGGTTTGATCAAAATCATTTAATAAGAAAAACTAACCTTAATAAAAATCATTTAATAATGATTTGCAACAATTGTTTTAACATTTGAAAATCATGCAAGGACTTACTTGAATCAGCTCACTTAGGAAATGAGTCGTTTCAGACTTTGTCTCCTACGTTTGTCTGGAAATAATTTACAGAATTAAAATTAACCACCAATTCAACCAAAATACAATAACATAAACACACATATCTTCTTATGTTATCATCATAGCTTCCTAAATCATAGGTATAGTATTTTACCCCCGTAGATCACATCAACTTAACCACAAGTCCATATAGCACGTATATGTATATGCTCGTTAATTCAAACAGTAACTCTTAGTAAAACACCAATAAATCGATATCTCAAACTAGTTCTTTTCTCAATACTAAAACGTAATCATAATCAAGATCAAATCATAATCATTCTTTATTCATCATCATACATTCATACTTTTATTCATCATATACTCGTACTTTAATGTCATATTAGACTAAGTATTCTATCAAAGTATAGTTAAGTTCAATACTAGACATGCTTCAATCTCATGATGGTTTAAACTTAACAGTATATGTCAATCATAGCATAACTTTATCAACCCCAAACTTAGATTCAATAGCAATGATCTAGAACTATTCATATGCATATTCACATATCCTGAATATCAAATCTTGTAATGAGGATCTATGTTTAAAAACAAGAGTTAGGGTACCCTATTTACCTTGAGTGAGTAAGCAATGCAGGCTCCTCAAAAGAAGGAAGTTGGCTTCTTGATACCAAGGTCTGTCCTGAATCATAATCAAGATACAATCTTATCTATTGTATGATAAGATCTATGCATTTGAGTGAGAGTAGATGATCAGTCATAGTGTTTTCATCTAGATAGGAAAAGAAAAGGAAAAGAAAGAAGAAGAATGAAGGTTTTACTTTTACGAGTTCGAGGAATGTCCTGAGTGAGAGAGAGAGAGTTTGCTTGATTGAAGAGAAAAAGTAACCAAGAGATCTAGTGTGCGTGTATGACAGCTATCTGCAAGAAGTTTCTCTTGGTGTTTCAGTTTTTGGGAGAAAAAACATGTGCAAGAGAGGAATGTTTTGGTATTTTATTGTTTCAAATCGAAGGAGGCTATCTTGTATGGTTTGTGTGACCAAATTAGTCTAAAATGACCAATTGCTAAATCAAAGAAATGAGGCCGAATGACGCAAGAATAATGCTTGTGTTTTTCTGTTGGAGCATTGAGAAGTCATGTGTTTGTGTTGTGTATGTAATTTCATGTCTGTGTGAGTGAATGGTGGCCGAAAATGGTCTAAGGTTGAGAGGAGCTGTAGTTTAGCTAAAGAAAGACACTTAAGAAGATAGGATAGAAAGAAAAATGGGATAATTCTCCTATATCTTTGGTAAGGCTTTATCTCTTCTCTAAAGATTTCTTATTTTCTTCGGTTATCTTGAAGAGAAGAAGAAAAATAATGGAAGCTTAGGTTGTTCTTGTGTTGGCCGGCCAAAGGACAGAAATAGAGAGAGTGTGGTGAGATTTATAGGAGGAAAGAAATAGTTTAATTAAAGGAAGAAAAACTGTGAAACCCCAGTCAAGACCAACCTTAGGAGTAAGGGGGTTGGGGATGCATAATGCTTTATTTCATGTTTAAATATGCTTTCATATGATATTTATATGCTTTGGATGTGAGTTTATTGTTTTGAAGTTGTGTGGGTGAATGTTGTGTGAGAAGGGCAAAATGGTAATTTTTGCCCGAGGTGAAAATAGGGAGATAGCTTGTGGATTGAATAGAAAATAATTTTTCTAGTGAAAGTATCAACAAGAGTTGTTGTGGTTTAGTGGTTAGAGCTTTGGAATAAATTATTGAGGTCTAAGGTTCAAAGTCCATCATAGAAGCTTTAGCTTGAGTAAATTTTATTTTGCTTGGGAAAGGATGGTTTCGGCCTTAAGGGCCTAGATTAATGTGGTGATGATGTTCTAGGAGAGACATGATAGAAGTAATCTCATTCCACTCCTTTTACTCTTCTCGAAATTCTTATAGGGAAAATCATCCTTCCTTGATCTTTAATTTTCCTCAATTCTCAACTCATTAGTTTGATCAAGATGTTCTAGCCTTTTTCTTTCCAGAAAATCCAGTAGAGTGCTGAGGTCTTTTAGGATCAAAATGTCTTGGCAAAAGACTTCTTTTGGTTTGGAAAATATGGTAGATTTGTGGGAAAATTCAAGAGAAAAATCCCTCTTGAAAGCCTGCTGAAATTTTCCTCTATCTTAGTTCATCTATCTTCATGGAATGAGCTGAAATTTTTCAGCTTGTTGTACCTTCAAAAGGTCAAAAATTCTAGCTCACATTCCCTCCCAAATGCTGCCAGAAAAATGGTCTTTAGGATCAATTTGAAACCTAAAAATTCTCGAGCAATTTTGGACTGCATAAGCTGGAGCAAAGCAGGAAAAATTCCTGTACGAAAATCAGTTTTGGGAGCTCAAAACCAAGCTGCTTTCTCTTAGATTTTGTGCAGCACCTTAGCTATGTTTTTGCTCCATAAAGAATTCTGGAAACCAGCCTTGAATACCCCTGAAATCCCCTTCAAAACTCGCTGCAAAATGGCTCTAAATAGCAGACGAAAATCTGCCAGAAAAATCACTGTGTAGCAAAATTTCTGTGCAGAATTTTTTGTCCAGCTTGTTTCCTATTTTGTTCTAACCGAAAACCCAAATCTACTTCTGTCAAAACCTCCCTTAAACCTCCATTAAATATAGCTAAATTGTTTCCCTCAAGCTTCTGGATGAAAGGCAGCAATGGCTGTCTGAAAATCCCTCAACCAAATCCCTACAATTTAGCTTGATTATTTTCCAAAATTTCAGCCATCTTGTTTAACAACTTTCCATAAAATTTTGCTCAATTGATCAGACATCTTCTCCACCATTGTGCACCTTAGTTTTGGCCATCACAAGCCTCCTTTAACCAGCTTTAATTCCCCAGAAGAGCTGCACAATCCAGTCGGCCATAGGAGACTTCAAGCTGTCCAAACAAATCAAGATATTCTTAGGATATTTACTTTCCAAATTCACTTCGCAAAACTATTCTTCAAGGATTGTAACAACTAACCTTTCCTTTTCACTTCCAAATCTGAGAATCAACTCCCTAAACCCTACTAAAATTCGGCCAGGCCTATTCCCACAGAAAAATCGGCAGCTGCACAAACCATCTCTCCCTCTCTTGATTTTTCTTCAAGCATCAAGAACACACACACACTACACCAAGAACACCCACTTCTTCTCTACACCTAATACCCCTCCAAACCACCTCAAACCCTCACGAAAATCTCCAGATTTAGTCTACTCATTGCTGTGAATCCATCAGCACCATTATTAACATCAAACTCCTCCAAACATCTTGCTACTTCGGATTAAAGTAGAAATTTCTGAACAAGAACATCTTCAAGGTAAATTCACTCTATCAACATCATCCTCTCCAAACTTGATCTCTAGTGAGAATCTATATAAATAATCATGCTAATGACTTCTTCCTCTCTCTTCTCTCTCTCTCTCTCTCTCTCTCTCTCTCTCTCTCATGGATCGAAATTCCCTCTTTTGGCCGAATGGTCTCTTCCTCCATGACCATGCTTTCGCCACCTTTCCTGAACAAGATTAGCCATCTAGGAGTTGAGATCTTCTCTAAACTCCTTCAAGTCATTCATCAACCAAGTAAGTACCTTCAATCCTCTCTTTAAACTTTAGAATCATGTTTCTAGTTTGATGTTGTGAGAAGATGAATGGCGATGGGTTTGTGTATGTGTTGTTGTCGAGATTGAAGCATGAGTATATGGATGATTGTGAAGGAGATGAGATTTATGCATGGAAGGATTATATTGGTGGATTGAATGATGAGTTGAGGTTTGATGCATGTCATAGGTAGTATTTGTGATGAAGCATGCTAGAGATTATGTCACCATTGGTGAATAGGATTTGTATGCATGATTAGATTTTGAAGCCATGATCATGTTTATGCTAGTAGAGGTTAAAGCATGTCTTAATAAATTTAGATCTATGTCTATGTGCAAGATTTGGATGATTTGATGAATTGAAGGATTGAGTATGTTATTGATTATGGTTGACCATGGAATCTTGATCATGATCTAGTTGTCCCTAAGCAAATTTTATTTCATGAATAAAATATTTACTAATAATTTTTGCTAGAGAATTTCGAAAACCCTAGGAAGGGTAGATTTGGAATTATAATATATGTAAAGGATATTTTAGTCAAATAAATAATAACTTTTCTAGAAAATAAAATAAATAAATATTATTTAAAATAAAGAAATTAATTAAAGCCTTTATGGAAAAGATTTATACTTAATAAAATATTTACTAAATCAAAACCCTTAAGGATTTACTTATTATTTTCCAAGAAAGACTTATTAAATTTAATCTTAACTAGTTTTAGCTATCAATTATTTTCTAACAACTAAGCTATCATTAAATCACTATTTTACCTAGTACCACCTATGACTCCTGATCAAATAAACTCTAAATTTTCCTTAACAAGATTTAAACTTTCAACTTATTAGAATTTATTTCCTAATCCATTAATTATTTTAAATAACAAATTAAACTTAGCTTATAAACCTATTCAATTATTGTTTTGCCTTAAAGCTTGGGACACTAGGATTATGGTAGTAGTGAATTGAGTTGATTTAAAATTGAGGAAGTGGATTGTGGCTTGAATCGATTAAGATTTGTATTTGCCCATGTGGGGTTAGGTCAGCTGTTCGAGACCTTGTTGTTGTGAGCAAGAATCAGGTAAGCTCCTGCATAAAACCTGATTGATGTGAAATGATTTCCTTATGGCAAGCCAAATGTGGAGTGCAAGGACACTCGGTTATTTGAAAGCAATTGAGGGTTGAATTCATCATTAATTCCAACGCTTAAATTATTTAAAAGTCTTTGAGCAGATTTTTCCAAACTTGAAACTCTTTCTAAAACTAATTTCTCCCAAAGCTTTGGAAACCCTCAAATTGTTATTTTCATGAAGAACAATGCTTTGTTCATTTTATCCCAAGTGGGGAATGTCGTTGAGTACTCAATAAGGGTGGACTACTAAGACTAGTCTTTGAAGGGTTAGGGTAAGTCACTCGGTAGGTGGCCACCTGCGAGGGGTGAGTCCTTCCTGGATAAGATGCCAGTTCCAGTGAGTCGTGCCGGTCCGAGCTAGCAGTTTATTTTGTTTCAGTCAAGTGACTGTGTTTTTGCCGGAATGGACACCCGGCGGTTGTTTGGGTATAGAGAAGGAGGAGTATCTTGCCCAGTAGGCCGATCACCTACTTTTGTCAGTCTGCACAAAGTGTTAGGCATTCTGACCGGTTATGGGGCCCAACGTGTGGTAACCCATATCCCTTTCTTTCGAGTGGTTGATTTCATTACTTATGTATGGCTAGAAGAGCCAAAACGCCACTCTTGCTTTTGACTAATGTTTATTGCTTGCCAATGTTTCTCTTATAAAGATTTCACACTTTGCATCCACGAACTGTTTCCACTAAACACCCAAAGCATACACGGACTTACTGAGATTTCTGTCTCACCACCTTTTATCATGATTTCAGGTTGATCCTGTTGTGGGTGAGTAGCTACCTTGGAAGAGAATGTGTCTTTTGATTTCATGTATTGCTTTGGGGAGACGAGAGTGGATGATTTTAATTATGGTTTTTGTTTTGGAATTTCATGGATGTACTTTTGAAGTATTTTGGGTTGTAATAAATTCTTTTTTTAGTTTGAGTATTATTTATTTCAGCAATTTTATTTGTGACCTAGTTATAAAGACCCCTTGTCCTTTGGATAGGGCGACATCTTCGGCCCTGGCGGGCCTAGGTTTTCCGGGGTGTTACAAAAACTGCTTTAAAGAAAAAATTTAGGAAGATAATTTAGTAGAGTTTATCCCCAGATTTAAGAACTCTCCTAATCTTCTTAGGAGTTTTATTAGGGTTCAAGGTCCTCTAAAGTTGGTGACTATAATGCTAAAAAATATCTAGAATTTTATCTCTAAATAATCGTGTGAATTTTTTAATGAAGATAAATATTAATTTAAATAAAATAGAAATCAGATTTTTATCTAATATATTTAAACTTTAAAAAAACCTAATTTATAGGGATGTTATCCCTTAGAAATGGATGTTGGATAATTTTAGGGATAATTAACCCCTTTAATGGGAAAATAAAAATAAGAAAGTGGAAATTATTTTGAAGATAAAGATGTAGATTTTTAAATACATAAATTTATAAATGATAATGGCTAGTTTTTATCTTTTAATTCAAGAGAGTTTCAAACTCCTATATTTTAGGGATAAATCCCAAGATTGGTATCTAGCTAGGAGAATCAGCCAATGGAGAAAAAGAAATAAGCTAAAGAAATTAAGCACGATATGGGATTTGAACTTTGACCTCCAAGAAATATACACCAAGCTTTATCCTATTCTTTAAATATTCCCAATAAATCCTTTTCACCCTCAACCATAGCATGTTATATTCCCCTATTAAATTCTACTCTCTAAAATATAAACTCAACTAATCTCAAACAAGGCACTTTTATAACACACTAGGCAAACACACATAAGCAAGCACAGTACACAAATGCACACTTATAAATGCATTAAAACTACCATATGGTTGAAGAACTTGCAATGCAATACCCACTTCCCTACACAACAAAGGGTGGTTCTAGGTGGGGTAACACAACTTGAGACTGGGAAGTTTGGGGAAGTTCTCCTAGGTAGCCTTGGCTGGTTCATTGCTATTTTTTGTCATTCTTCTAATTAAATTTAATGATTACTTACTGGACATAAATATCTATCTACAAAAGAAAATAAAACACAATAAATCCTAAAAAGGATTAGAATGTTTACAAGAATAAAACATGAAGAAACTGCATTATGTTGTCTATGCAAATCACCAAAAGCACTTTAAAAGACTAACATCATCCATAAGAAAAACAAAGCATGCAGAAATAGAAAGAAATGAAAAATAAAATTTGTCCAAGAACAATAGTAAATAAAGAAGAAATCATTTCTTCCTACATTCATCATGTGGGTTGCTTTTGGCGTTACTCAATAATGATCCACTTTCCATTTTAGAGATTAAGTTAGAGAGTTGTCCAATTTGCTTCTCCAATTTGTGAATGGATGCTTCTTCGTTCTACATGGATGCTTCAACTCCTTGGAATCTTGTGTCCGTGGAAGAGACTAACTTGGAAACTAGATCTTCGAAAGATGGCTTTGTAGGAGGTGGTGAAGAAGCACATTATAGCAATAGTGCTCGAGTTCCTGCTATTAGAAAGGTTTGACGTTAAGGAGGTCACACTTGATTTAGATTATTCCATGAAAAGGGTATGATTTCTCCATCTAGAATTGTATGTGTTATTGTAGGGGTTATTCTCTTATCTCGCATAGCCAACGAAATCCACTTGCTCCGTAGTTTGTTCATTAGTGGATCCTATGCTTTCGGATTCATGAGTATATGGTTTACTCCACAAAAGCCACAACACATGACTTGAGTTTGGGTTTGAGGGAGAACATTCATCTTCTCAATCTTCTTGGTGTGGTCTTCTAGCTTTCCTTCCATAGCTACCATAACATCAATATTGTAAATCCAATGTGTACACACCTTAGGCTTTTGATTCCCCCAAGAATAACTATTTATGGATATATTTTCAATCAAATCTCTCAGCTTTTTGAGAGTTTTTGTTACTATAGTACCTCCAGAAGATGCGTCCAAAAGTTGCTTAGTGCAAAATTTAGCCTATTGTGGAATGTGAGTAGTTGGAATCCAAAAGTTACTTAGTGGTAAAGTATAGCCTATTGTGGAAAATGAGAAGTTGAAATCCCAAGTCCAACCCATCGTGTAGGCACTTTCTCAATTGTTCCTTCCATCTTTCCTAGCAATTATAGAAGGTCTCTGGCTCTATTTAAACAAAAGAGAAGGTCTTATTCCTAAGTTTAGCAGTCTAGGCAAGAGGAAAGCATTTTTCAAGAAAATTTTATACTGTTTAATCCTAAGTAGTGATGGAGCCTAGAAGGAGTAACTTTAGTCATGATTTTGCTCCAACATTCAAAGAAAATGAAAGAAGCCTAAGCTTAATCGTATCCTTAGATATACCATTTAGTTTTAAAATGTCGCAAATCTCTAAGAAGCTTGCTATATGTGACTTTGGGTCTTCATTTGGTAGACAATCAAATTGTACAGTTTGCTACACCATTTGAATGAAGGATCATTTCCACTCAAAGTTGTTTGCCTCCACTCATAGCTTTAGGATACTCAACTCACTCCCATGAAGTGAGGGCTGAGCATAGTCTCTCATTGTTCTTCTTCTATTTCCATTCCCATTTCCATTTCCCACTTGAGCCTCATCTCCTTGAATTCCAATATTACCACCAAGGTTCTCTATATTTTCCACGTTTTCTAGAGGAATAAGTAACCTTCCTCCTTGTGCAATATTATTTTCTTTCCTTACTCATGTATAAGAAAAATTACTTTTCAAGCAAAACACAAAACATCAATTACTTCCATGTCCAAAATAAATATCTCATAAAAAGTGAAATATAGTAAAAAAATCTCTTAATCCAAAAAAACTTCTATAACCAATCTCAATAACTCAAGGAATATAGTATAAATCAATCAAAATATGAATAAAATCACTCAAAATACAAAGGAACAAACTTTACACCGACGATCAAACAAAGAAATTCTCAACTACACCATGGCCAAATCAACTATTCTCATAACATTCATACAAACACTATTTACACCAAGTTTGTCCTATATACAAATATAATCATATTAACAAGGCTAAATCAACAAAGAATAAAAGTTTTTAGGATATTACATTTAATGATTCCCTGGTAACAATGCTAAAAACTTGATGTATATAGAAATAATATTAATAATGCCCACAATTACTCAAGTTTTATAGTTTAAAATGCCAAGTCAACTTACACAATACATAGAAATGCACATGTCATGTAGTATAGAGAATAATGGCAAGTATTGGAGAACCTTAGGAAAAGATGGAAAGTACTCCTACTTTTTTCTCATCTCATTGTTTAGCCAATTAATTTAGTGAAGCAAGATTAATTAATTGCACTAGGGAGGCTATAAAGTTTACATACAAGGAAGATTCACAAGTTCATCAAGGAATAGGAAAAAAGAGAGAGGCCATCAAAAAAAGGAATTCTCCCATAAACACCTAAAAGAAGAGTACCCCTTGGATCCATTAATTTCGACTCTAAGCACTGATGTGAGTTCAATAGTCTATCTCACTATCTCTTGAGTTATAAGATCCATAATCTATAATTTTAATTAATTGGTAATTCTACCTAATCAACTAAACCCAATGAGGTATTAATCACTACTCACAAAGCTAAATTGTCTGGAAGCTATTAAATCCCTATCTCTAGGTAATTTCGTAAACCTTTTAGTTATTTAAACCTAATCCCTAACCTCCCTATCGATTAGTGAAGGATGACAAATATTAAACCAACCAAATGGACATTCAAAACCTTAACTCCATCGCTTGAATTTATTAAGGAGAACAAATAATTGAAGGAAATCAATTAAATCCCAACTTAACCAATTCAACTCAATAAACCTAAATAATCAAATAGTACAGAGTAAAGTCAATAAATCCAAGCAAATACATAATCCAAAAATATAAAATAGGGTACAACCCTTCATTACAAATAAAAATTAAAGATTAACATAGTATTGACAAGTTAGATTTACAAAAAAGAAGGTAAAGAAAAATTTATTGACAAACTCTTCTCTTCCTCTACTTAAAATCTTCTTGCAATCCCTTCTTCTTCCTTTTTGAATCTCAAGCTCCTCCTTCGCTTCTTCTTGTGTGTAAACTAGGTTTCTTAGGATTCTTAGAGAAAACCCAAGGTTCAAGAACATGTTTTGAAGCATATAAAAGGATTTTTTATAGCCATTTCCTCATTTAAGCAAAAGAGCTGAAATAGGGGGTTTTGTGCGAACCTAGGCTGCCCATAATAGTTAAACTTCCTTGGGCCGCCTAGTATTTTCTTTCTTTCTTTCTTTCTTTCTTTTTTTTTTTTTTTTGGCTTGACCAGAGACTAGGCAGCCCAAGAAAGTGGGACTTCTGTCGAGTGGCCTTTTTTCAGTAGTTTTACATACTAGGTGGCCATGGTAGTTAGGACTACCATGGGATGCCTAGTCTCAAGAAAATTTCTTCCTTTTACTCCATTTTTCATTCTTTTTCACCCTTGTTCATCTTCACTTGATCTTTTACATCCCCTAAACAAAAACAAGGAAAAAATGGTGTGGTAAGTAGTGATGTAATGAAGAAATCATCACAATTAAGGTACAAGTACTATAGAAAATGTGTAAATTATAAGCACTCATCATCACAATTTGTAAAGACATAGCGACGACACCATCGCTAATCCATAACTATTTTTTACATCTTCTTTCTTTGGCTAAACTATTGTGATGGCATTGTCTTCCTGTCATTCTTAGTGACTGATAGTGGCTAAAATCATCACTATTTTTTTAGTTATTTAATGTTAATTTGAGATATTTTTGATGCACTAAGTAGGCATATTCCTTCCTATTTGACATTTTGCAAGTGAAAGGTGTTTATGATAAATTTGTGTAGATTTGAGTTGATTTCAAAAAGTAAAAGTTTTCAGAATGCACCAGGTGCCAGGTCCAGCTAAGGCAGCAGGCGCTAATTCCAATATAGAAAAATAGTGAAATAGAGCAAAATTCAAGAGAAGAATAGAACACACCTGGTGATGGGATTTCTATATCACAATAACGATTACTGTGGCAGAAACTAAGAAATCCAAGCCCTAAGGTCACAAGCATGTGATTTAAAACAGGTTTAACAAGTAACAAAGGTAACAGTTTTACCTTATATTTGAGCGTCTAAAAACAAAAAAAATTTCCGTCGTGTCTGATGATTGTGGCATGATCCAGCAATCCCCTTAATGCTAATGGATCACAAACAGGTTGATTGCCGTGCCTCGGTGATCACAATACGTAATCACTTCTAACAGTAGTCCACATAAAGGTCATACTCAAGCACTAAGATGTTTCTGTGCTAGTAGAAAACCAAAAAGGCGGCTAGGGTTTTTGTTTTCTCATTTTCAGAAGAACAACGAGAGAAAGAGAAAAGAAGTGAAGGTTTGGAGGATGTTGTTTTCCGTGGATCGCTCTCTTCAATAGGTATCGTGTATATCTCACATATATCACGAAAACCCTACTGAAAACACTCCATCTGTGAATTCTAAAACAATTAGAATTCTCTAATTGTAATTGGAACCATCAAGCTCTCATAATTATAATTTGGCACATAAATTTTAACTAATTATTATTTGGTCACAACGACTTCTCTTTCTCGCAATTTACTCCACTATGTTATCAAATAACATCATGAGTATATAATCTTCTATTATGTGTGAGCTATTAGGTTTTCCAGTCAATTGGTAGTGAACATGAATTAATCCAAACATCTTTAAGATTAATAATCTATAATTAATTAGAATTAACATATTAATTCTTATCAGGATTGGTTTATTAATTCATCAATTAATAAACCCATATTCCGCAGATTATGAGCGGTATCTAGCAACACATCATGACCACACAAAAGTCCAGGAAGTCAAGTGGCTTGACATGAATCCTTCAATAACAAACTATAGTGCAATTAACTCCTTTCACTATATAATATCTCATTCGGCCTGGAGTGCATAATTAGTCCCAACTCCCTCCAATATATATATATATATATATATATATATATTGATTGGCTCAAATATAATAGTATTAGTACCATGAATCTACTACTCTAGATGTGTATCAATTGGAACTGTTTCCAATACACAATCGTCTTGGCCAAGGACTTCTCGAGTAGTAATTCCTACAAGTGGCCGTGAGATATTCGCCCCTACTATTAGGAGTGGTGAATCTTTTATTGACCCACTCAACTACTTTCGTTTACCTCACAATGTACCTAATATCTATCCCATAGGCGGCCCTCGAACTGGCTTCAGGGATTGGAATTAAAGCACAATGCTCAGCAAATAAAGTACCTTGGAGATCTCAAGTCTAAGGATACTTGCACGTTTTTTATATTGAGATTATATCACAGGCACTAAATAGTTATCCATGTAATTATCTCATAGCTAGGTCATCCAATGTACTTGTTCTATTAACAAGCATCCACGTGCTAACTTTGAGTATCTCAATACTCACGGATATGAGAAACACCGCCCGATCAAATCAGGAAGTCTAACACTTGCTAGTCTTAACGCATTAATGATATCATATCTTATTAATACTACGACTAGGGACTGTTTAACTACTAACACTATACAATATATTAGGAATCTCATATCATGATTTCCTTAACACAGTGTTGTACTAGGGACTTTATCTAACAGTTATTTTCCACAAAAGTAAACAAAAGATACTGTAAGATAAATAATATCTTTTATTAAAATAAAATGTATCATATACAATATAC
Source organism: Voacanga thouarsii (assembly GCA_026120185.1). NCBI lineage: Eukaryota > Viridiplantae > Streptophyta > Magnoliopsida > Gentianales > Apocynaceae > Voacanga > Voacanga thouarsii. The sequence goes on along the minus strand of JANUWF010001215.1, from coordinate 127,676 downwards.
AAATGATTGCTTCTAGGGCATGACACTAACTCCTAGCGCTAAGTGGGTCGAAAGGACCCGGCACCAGGTCCACTCTGGACACGCAAAATTTTGTGTACGAATTTGGTATTTTCTAAAGGACTTTGGTATTTTTCGAATCTTACTTGGCCAAGACTTCTCAAGCAATGAATTTTAGCATCAAAAAAGCCTATTCGAAAAAGAAAAATACACGAGAAAGACTTGAATTCAAGGATCAAATAAGAAACTCACTTATTGAAAGAGGAATTCATCAAATCAATGAGCGTTGTTCAAGAAAGTCTTCAAGGAAGAAGAATAAGGGCTTGTCTATGGGTTCTTTTTACCTTTGTTTTCCTTTTGTAGAATGACGATGTAATTAATGTTTCCATTGTAATTTGACATTGTTTTGGGGATTCATTATTCCTTGAGTTAATTTAGTCTTTCGATCAATTCATTATTTAACTTGGGATTTGATTTTTTTTTCTTATGGAGTTATTTGATTGATTCTTGTTATTAACTTGCTCGAAAAAGGGATTGGTAATGACTTCAATTAATTAATTTTACATTTTTATCTCTTAACTTGCTTGAAAAAATAGTTCATGTTAAGAACTTGAGTAATCAAAGGTTAGTTGATGATTGGTAGAATATGGATTCATTGACTAATTTCATGTTTTAAATCATCTACAAAATAGGAGTTTATATGAGGATTGATTTTAAAACATCTTTTGGATAAATTGGTTGAGACAGAATATGTTCAGTAATTTAACTAGAAGATACTAATTCCGTAGATTGCAAATGAAGTAGGTCTAATTTAATCCTTCATGATGCCAAGATAATAATAAATTGAGAGAACAGCTAGTCAATCATTATTGTGTATTCAAGAATTTCTATCTATTTACACGTTTTTTCATCTTGTTCTCACTTCTTGATTATCCTTGTGACTTTTTTTATGTGACTTGACCTTTTCTCTACTATATTAGATTAGTGTTTTATTTATCTCTTCTTTGTTTTATTGGCTAAACAATAAATATTTGGGTAAAGTAAGGTGGGGGAAGCCTAAGTTCTCGTAGATTCGATACTTATTATTCCCTAAACAATGTGATGGGTATACTTGCCCATATGTGTGATTTTAGTGGTTAGCATTTTAATTAAAACTCGATTAACTGTGGGCTTTGTTGGTAATATTTTCTACACTAAAAAATACGCATTAAGTTTTTGGCGCCATTGTTGGGGATGGGCACTATTGGAAACACTCAAATCTTGTTGATTTAGCCTTTGTTGTATTTGTAAATATCACTAACTTTTTTGTTTAGGTATTTTGTGAATATTTCTCATTTTGTGCTTTTTTCTTTGATTTCAATTATTTTTGTTTGTTTTTTTTTTAATTTTTCTTTGAGCTCGAGATTGACATCATTATGGACAATTACTTTTGCACACAAATTCAAAGGAGCCATAATGATGATAGATTGGCAATTTTGCGAAGTTTAGATTAACACTTTTTGTGAGGTGTCACTTGAAGCCTCAATGCATTCTTTTGCCGCCAATACAAATTTATTTGTTAAGTGGCATGAAGAAGCATCCCAGCGTATGAGCTATCAAAGAACACAATTAGCCAGGTTAGTTGAGGATGCCATAAAGGCCTATACACTTGACCAAGAGGACCTCCAAGGAGAGGAGAGAGGATATGAGGGACAGTTGCATAATGTGTCAAGAGAGGTATTCGATTCTATTATATGTGCTAATAATTCTAACTTCTCTTTATCACATAATTTTTTAGGTTCCTCTCAAATCTTGGCGAACAATGGTCTAAATGAAGATGTGTTAAATTTAACATGCCTTAAAAAGTTGAATTTTTCCATGATGTATTATAAGAAACCCTTGGAGGATATTCCCAACTCATATCCTTCACCCCAATTTTAGGGAGGTAACTTGGTATTTGTAGATGTGGTGCAAAGTAAGGATTTCTTAATCCCATGTTTCAATTCTACATTACTAGGTCTAAAGGGGAATTTTAATTGTGACAAATCTTTTGAAGGGATAAGTGGTGATTCTAATATTTATACACTTTTTAGACATAATTTACATCTTTGTGTTGAAAACTTGATTTGTATGTCAAAAGAGGTGCTACAGAAGGGGGGGAGGGGGGGGGGGTCATACATTTTCATTCACTGCAACTAATATTTTCCATGAACCCTCCATTTTTCAAAACCCTCTCTTATTTGTACTTTTTTCATGCCTACCTTTTTCAATGAGTATTAATTTCTTTTATAAAGGTTTGATAAGGAAGCATGATGAGTGGAAAGAATTTGTATCTTTATTTTGTGTTTGGTTTTGTTAAGTATTTTTTTCCTCTCCTAAATAAGGAAAATATTTCCCATTTTAAGTGTGGGGGAGTGAGTCTTGGTTTTTTATTTTCTTATGCTTTCTAGTAGTATTTTTGCATTCTCGTGTCTTATGTGTGGTGTGTTTTATTTTGATTATTATTTTCTTTTTACTTTTATGAGTGTTTTATTTTGCAGGTTTGAATAAATGTTTCTTGAATAAACTCTTCTATTATTTTTCAAGTTTAAATCTTTAGTGGAAAATTCGAGCACTTATGGAGTATTATTTAACTTTATCCCTCCTTTTATCATTTTTGGTCTTTTCGGAGGTGCTTTCATTGTTATATTTTGTCATTGAAGACAATGTCCAGTTTAAATGTGGGGGAAAGTTTAGCATTGAAGATAGATATTTTCCATATACATTATGTACATTGAGGTATTTATGTAGCTAAAATTTTTCAAAATTTTTTGTAGTTTTTCATTGTTTAGCAAGGTTGTAATTATTTTTCTTATCTGGATATGATTTTTTGTCATTCATTTGGTGGATTTTTAATAAATTAGTTTGTTGGATAGGATATTTTCAAGACATGAGAATTTGGAATAATCTTGTTTATGCATTGGTTTTTGAGTATTATTTGGCTCATCTAGTTTGAATATGGAGAATATGATGAATGTGGAAAAAGTTTGTTGGCTAACTCTTGTATTATGGGTTTAAACTTTGCTTAGCTTTGAGTTATGATAAGGAATGTGAGGAAATAAAAGATCTTTGAGTGGAAATACTAGGTAAAAATTGTGGAAAATTTTTGTGAGTTGAAAATTGAGAAAAAATGAGTTGATTGTTGTTGCCTCATTAAAGATAAGAAAGTTTTGTTTTTGTATGATTATGGGGGCCAATATGGATTGTGAAACCCCACCTAAAGCCAACCCTAGAGTAAGGGGGTCAGGATGCATATCATATTATTTTGCATGAATATATATACATTTTTGAATGATTTTATGTGCTTTAGAATTGTGGTTTATAGGGTAAAAGGCTTAGATATGCTTATTGAGTAGGAAGGGTAAAATGGTAATTTTGCTTGAGGTCAAAATAGGAAGTTAGCTTGAGGATTAAATAAGAGGAATATGTGGGTGAGAAAATAAGAATAAGAGTGTTGTAGTTTAGTGGTTAGAGCTTTGAAATTAATCTCTAAGGTCATGAGTTCAAATCCCATCATCTAAGTTTTTATCATGATTATCTTAGTTAAGTTTGAATTTTTGTTTTCTTGCATTCCATAAAAATAGGAATGTTGTCTTAGCAGAGACATGAAGAGAATGTCCTAACCTTATCATTGTGTCCTAAAAAGAATTCTAGAAGAATTCTTGTCCATTTTATTACCTCTAGCTTTGTCCTAACATCTTCATAATTTAAATAAACTAAAATTCATTAAATCTCTTCTTCTAAATTCCAAAAAAAATCTGTGATAATTCTTCAACCTTGAATTTCGAAAATCAGTCTTAAAGGATAGAGGATTAGCTGAAAATAGGAGAGAAATTAGGATGAGTTTCCAAAAGAAATAAATCACCATGATTATACCTTCAATCCTACCTTCATGTTGTTCATATTTTTAGTGAAGAAAATCTGGAAATTTTCCAGAATTTTTGCAGACCAACTTTTCGAAAAAATTCAGCCAGTAAACCTACGCTTTTGCTGCCAAAAAAAATGGTCATTTCATGTGGCTTGAAGGCTGAAAATTCTATGCAATTTTTGGACTGCACAAACTGCACAAAACCAGAAAAAAATTTTGGGCAGTTTCGCCACTTTCAACTAAGAAAATGAAGCTGTTTTAATCCACCTTCAAGCCAGCAAAACTCCTCTGTTTTTCTTCAGAAAGAAGACTGAAAAACAAGCCTTAAAGGACCCTTGAACATCTCTCAAAACCTCTACAAAACAGGCTGAAGAATTGCAGAAAACTGCACAGGAAAATTTGCAGCACACCTTCGAAACATGAGCACTATGAAACCAGAAATTTCCAGCCTTGTTCCCTTAGCCATAGACCGAAGAAACTACCCTCAAACCTCTGCAAATTGAACCTTGTTCAGCCATGGACTGAACACCATTAACCTCCACACTTACCTTGAACACTTGGACCCCATAACTACACCTGAAACATCTCCTAAGATCACTCCATTCAAACTACATTTGAACTTCAAAATTTCCAGAATTTTTCTCCATGAAAACACCCCTTGTATTAAGCTATACAACCAGAATTCCTCTACCATTTAAGCTCTGAATTTTGGCCAGCCTTAAGCCTTATCAGACCTCATTCATTTCAGCAAAGCAAAATAAACCAGTCGGCACCATTGAAGAGCAAAGAAACCTCCCTTAATCAAACACCATTAGCAAAATCTCCTACCTCAAACAACTCCACAATTTTCTCCATTCGAATTTCAAAAAAATATGATCACTCTCTCTCCCACTAGCTGAAAACCGAAACTCCTATCTACCCCAAACCATTTGGCCAACAACACTCCAGAAAATTGTGAGCCTTTTCTCTCATTCTTTCCATCTTCACCAAGAACACACACTACCTTTCTTCAAGCCTAAACCTACTCTAAACACCTCCAGTCACTCTCAAATACTCTAGATCACTTCTACTTAACCCCTAGACTTCATTTCTGATATTTATAACACAAAAACACACAAACAAGAATTTTCAATCGGATCAAAATCAGCTTTTTCTTGAAGGTGTCAAGAACATCAATAAGGTAAATCAAGAATAACCTTCTTGTTCATCCTCTTCCATTCAATTCTTGATATACCTTTCTAATGCTCCCTCTCTCTCTCTCTCTCTCTCTCTCTCTCTCTCTCTCTCTCTTGGCCGAAATGGTTGATCAACAACCATGGCTGTTTTCTTAGTCTTGGACAATTCAAGATCCTAACTCGCGTGGACCTTCTTAAATCTTCATCGAAGTAATCATCAACCAAGTATTCCTCCTTAACCTTTCTTTTTAATTCTAAATTCATGTCTCTTAGATGTTGATAGGGAGAATAGTATATGAATGGGGGATTGAGTATATGCATATGTATAAAGGGGTTGAGATTAGGACATGAGAGTGATTGATCATGTTTAAGATATATGGATTTTCTTGTCAATCAATATATGATCATTATGTCTTAAGAAAATTATGGATAGTTAAAGCATGTTAGATGAAATGGCACCTTTGGTGAATAGGATTTTCATGTTCTTATCTTCATTGACGCCATGGTTATGATTATGCTTAGTAGAGATTTGCCATGTGATAGCACGTGTAGATTGAAGCCTATGTTCATGAGTGGATTAATTTGTTGTTTGATGTTGGAGTATATGTTCATGATTCTTGTTAGCAGTAGGAAAATTATGATCATGACCTTGTTGACCCTAAGGTTATTTTAATTAGCAAATTTGAGTATCATAATTAACATTATTACTATATTTTTCCCCTAAGATTTCGAAATCTCTAGGAAGCTTTGGAAATGGGGTATTAAATGAAATATTGATATTTTACTTGTCAAATAAATAATATTTTTCATTAAAAATAATATATGTATTCGTATAAAATTATATAAGATGTTTTTATATAAATGCTATAGATAAATAAAATATTAATGACCTTGTTGGTCTATAGTCATGAATATTATTCATGTTTTAATTTGTTTGTTATTTATTAAACAAAATTTAACAAAATTTATTTATTATTAATTTTATTTATTACTAATTATTTATTATCTATTAAAAATTATTTGTAATTTATTATTTATTTACAATAAAGCTTTTCTTAAATTACCATTTATTAATATTATTCAAAATTCAAGCCTTAGTTTATGTATTAATAATAACACTCAAGATTTATTATTTGGGCCTATAACTTATCAGCAATTATTTTTACAACACCTAGTTATTTTACCTTATCAAGCTAGACTTATTTTATAAAATCCTTTATCATCTAGCCTTAAAGCTTAGGACATTAGGGGCATGATTGTAATAAGTTGAACTAGGAATATTTGTGTAAGTGAGTATAGCTTGAGTATAACCTTATGTCTTGTGTTTACCCTAGGCAGGGTTAGGTCAGCCTTGGAAGACTTTTGAATTTGAGCAAGCAAAGGATCAGGTAAGCTCCTGCATGGAATTTTGTGAGGACCAAAAATTACTGTGGCAAGCTAAACGCGATGTGTTTAGAAATTCATGTTGTAAAGGCAATTAAGAACTATTTTTCCTAGTTATTTCAGCCAAGCAAATCATTTGAAAATCAAACAAGCGGTTTTACACAAAATGCTAAACTTTTTTTTTTCTAAAACCCAACTTTGACAAGGATTTTAGAACCCTTAATTGCTATTTTCAAATAAAGCAATGTATGATCCATTTTCTCCCAAGTGGGACAATCAACGTTGAGTACTCAATAAGGGTAGACTACTAGGACTAGTCTTTGAAGGGTTAGGGTAAGTCTCTCAGTAGGTGGCCACCTCTGAGGGGTGAGTCCTTCCCGGATAGGATGCAGTCCGGTAGGTCACGCCGGTCCAAGCTAGCGAGTTTCAGTCATGTAGACTGTATGTTTTCGGAGTGGACAACCGGTAAGTTTGGGTGTAGAGATGGAGGAGTATCTCACTCGGTAGGCCATACACCTACCTTTTTGTCAGCTTGCACAAAGTGTGGCATTCTGACCATTATTTACTCATGGGGCCCAACGTGTGGTAACCCATGGCTACCCATTTGAGTGGTTGTATTTATTGTGCACATGTATGGTTTGAAAAGCGAAACACCACTCCTTATTTTCAACACTTATTTAATGCTTACCAGCGCTTTCTCTTATGAAACTTTTACAACTTGCATACATGAATTATTTTACCTAAAACACTCAAAGCACACACGAGTTTACTGAGATTTTTATCTCATCACCTTTTATGCCATGTTTTCAGGTTGATCCGGCTGTGGAGGTTAATAGCTAGATTTGTTGCCTATGCTTTGAAGACTTATGTTATTTTCTTTATGTGATGTTTTGAGAGAATGTAGCAAACAATTTACTTTGGATTTGTTCATGTACTCATCTTTTGGGGTTGTAATAAGTTTAATTTTAAAGTATTTATTTTATTTTATTATATGTGACCTAGTTATAAAGACCCCTTATCCTTTGGACGGGGCGACATCCCCGGCCCTGTTGGGCCCAGGCAGTGGGGTGTTACATGGATAGTGAAGAGAAATCCACCTTCTTGAGGCTATGGATTCCCAAGAGCAAAAAAAAAAAAAAAAAAAAGAAAGAAAAAAAAAGAAAAAGGAAAGATGTTGAAAAAAAAAAAAAAAGAGGAATGATGACAAAAAGGGGTCCAATACGGTGTGTGAAGATAAATCCATGCACTTGAGGCTATCAATTCCCTAAGTCATTAAAAAACTTGAAAGAGAAAAAAAAATTGAGTGTTTTCCTTAAATCATGAATTGAGTTGTGCAACGTTTGGATTTATAATGCTTCATTTGGTAGATAGTTGGACTTGTATGACTTATGTTATCTATGTTTTTGCTTGAAGGGTGAAATACTTTTCTCAAACTAAGGTACAAACTTGATTAATCTGAATTCAAGAGTTTTGTGATGTCCTGTCAAATGTTTTAAAGTATGAATTGTTTGATTAATAGAAAGAGTTTTATCTAAAGTTTGAAGGAAGGTTATAATCCTTGCTGTGTCTCAAATTTTTAGAACAATAAAAGCTTATGTTTTCTTGATGATTTTCATGAATTAAGTGTTTTGCTTGAGGCTAAGCAAAAGTTCAAGTGTGGGAGAATTGACAGGGGATAAAATCATCACTATTTTCCTAGTTATTTGAAGTTAATTTGAGATATTTTGATGTAATAAGTAAGAATATTCCTTTCTATTTGACATTTTACTTGTGGAAAGCATTTTTGACAAATTTGTGCAGATTTGAGTTGATTTTGAGTAAAAAGTGAAAGTTTGCGAAATGCACCAGCCGCTAGGTACAGCTAAGACACCAGGCACTAGGTCCAATTTGGAAAAATAGTGGAACATAGCAAAATTCAGGACAAGAACAGAACACACCTGGTGCCAAGTAGGTCGAAAGGACCCGGTGCCAGGTCCACTTTGGACGCATAAAATTCTGTGCACGAATTTGGTATTTTCTAAATGATTTTGATTTTTTCTGAATCCTACTTGGCCAAAACTTCTCAAGCAATGAATATTAGCATCAAAGAAGCCTATTTAAACAAGATAAACACAAGAAAACGACTTGAATTCATGGATAAAATCAAAAAATCACTTACTGAATGAGAAATTCATCAAATCAATGAGCATTGTTCAAGAGTCTTCAAGGGAGAATAAGGAAGGTTTGTCTTTGAGTTCTATCTTTTACCTTTGTTTTCTTTTTCATGAATAATGATGTAATTAATGTTTCCACTGTAATTTGACATTGTTTTTAAGATTCATGATTTCTTGATTTAATTTAATCTTTAGATCAATTCATTATTTATCTTGGGATTCGATTACTTGTTTTTCTTACAAAGTTAGTTGATGGATTCTTGTTATTAACTTACTTGAAAAAGAGGTTGGTAATACTTCAATTAATTAATTTTATATTTGTTATATCTTAACTTACTTGAAAAATGGGTTAATTATTAAGAACTTGAGTAATCCAATGCCAGTTAATGATTGTTAGAATATGGTTTCATTAGCTAATTTCATGTCTTAAATCAACTAGAACATAGGGGTTTATATGAGGATTAATTTTAATGCATCTTTTGAAAAAATTAGTTCAGACAAAAAATGTTCACTAATTTAACTAAAAGATAGTGATTCCATAGATTGCAAATAAAGTAGGTCTATTTTAAATCCTTCATGAGACCAAGATAATAATTGATTGTGATATGTTGTAAGTGATTCATTGTCATGTTTTCAAAAGCCTTGGTCTAAATTGCATATTTTCACTTCATTGAGTTGTACATATTTCTTTGTTTTTATTTTTATTATCTTATCACTTTATTTGTTCTATTCAAAAATTAATGAAAAGTGATTAGTGTGTACTTGTTCATTTGAGAATCGATACTCGTTAATTCTCTATACTATGCTTGCGATGGGTATACTTGCTCGTATATGTATTTTGGGATTGATATTTTAATTAAAACTTGACTAAGGGATGGATTCAAATTTAATGATTTTTATACAACCAAAATTTATGCATCAGTGACAAACTTATTTGTGACATAGAAGGCCGTCGTAAAACCTTCTATAATATTCTTTTGTGACCGCTTTCCGACGGTTTTGGCTAATGTTGATTGCGAGTTTTTTTTTTTTTTTTGTAGTGCTATATCATTATACATGATAAGGAATAATGTAGATATTATTGTTCCCGTTAATATTGTTGTCATTAGGTCTCACACCACGTTTAATAGTAAATTTCATAACCTTATATAACTGAATAATAAGTGGATAATTTGGAGTTCATTAATAAAATTAAATTTTAAATATTGAAATCTGAATATTTATGTTTTGAATCATGAAATTGAAATTTAAAGACTAAATTCTAACATATAAAGTTTAGACTAATTATAATTTATTTTTACACTATATTTTATTACAATATAGATTAAATATAAAAAAAATTGAAACACCCCATAGCCATAGGACCGAGTGATTGCAGATATCGTCCCGTCTAAGTTACAAGAGGTCTTTTATAATGAAAATGAATAAAGACAATAACCGAGACTAAAAAGGGAGAACTGAAATAAACCTTACAAGGTTTCGAATAATACATCAAATCCCAAATACAATAACACATCTCAAAATGCTCTAACAACATCATCCTCAAAATAATATCCATGAAAGAAATGATAAATAATATCTGGTGGATCAATGTCAAACTCAACAACCATAGACTTCTCCAATCTTTCATCTAAGCACAATTCCCTGTAAGTGATGAGTTGAGAGGTGTGAGATAATTTCAGCAAGTCCCGTGTATACCCCATTAGAATATTTCAAATTAAACATTTTCATGAAGCATGAACATTTTTTGAAGAATAGGTATGAATTAATAACATGATATATTTCAACACACTAGATAATACATAGGAGAATTATGTTATTTTCAATATTTTAAAAAAAAAATATTTCTTATCAATATCATTTGACCACATCAAACACATCATCTATATTAAGCATATAATTTTGACTATTTCTTATGATCACATAAAGCAATACATATTTATAGGTGCTAAAATCATCGTTAATTTTCTTGTTATTTGAGGATATTTTGTGATACATTTGATGTAATAACTCGTCATATTCCTTCATATTTGATATTTTGCATTTGGAAAAGTATTTTGGTGATTTTTAGGTAGAATTGATGGAAAAAAAGGTAAAAATCCGTCGCTGTCTAGAACATGGCCAGTGTTGGCCCTAGGCCAAAAACAAGGAAAAAAGACCAAAAAATAGAGCAATATCGATGGAGACAGACCACAGCCAGTGCTGGCTATGAGATACTAGGCCGGCGCTGGTCGTATGCTATTCAGAGCCAACGATTTTCCTTTTTGTGCATGGATTTGGGAAATTCCTAAGGGTTTTGGTATTTTCCAACTTATACTCAGTCTAAAACTCTTGGGGAATGATTTTTAGCATCTTGGGAGGTAATTTCAGCAAGAAAAACATAAGGGAAACCTATGAATCCAAGGATTAAAGCTACATATCAATCATTGAAGATGAGATTCATCACTCAAATGGGCATTATTCAAGAAGGTCTTCAAGGAATAATGGGGCTTGTCTATGAGTTCTTTTTTTTTTTTTAACTTTGATTTTTTTTTTTTGGAACAATGATGTGATCAATATTTTTATTGTAATTTAGCATTATTTTGGGATTCATGATTTTTTAGTTAATTTAATCTTTTGACAAATTGATTCTTATTCTTGGTATTTGATTGATTTTTTTAAATAAGGAATTGATTGATTGATTCTTCTTGTTGACGTGCTTGCAAAAGTGGTTGATAGTGGTTTTAATTTAATTAATTTTATATATGTTATCTTTTAACTTTCTTGCAAAAGGGGTTAATTGTCAAAAATTTGGGTATCAAAGATTAGTTGATGATTGCTAAAATATAGAGCCATTAACTAATTTCATCCTTTAAATCACCTAGAACAGAGGGATATATGTAAGAATTGATGTAGCATTTCGGTAAATTGGTTAAGATAGATTATGTTTATTGATTTAGCTAAAGGGTAGTGACGGATTGCAAACGATGTGGGTCTATTTGAATTCATTCATCATTTCAAAATAATAATTAATTGTTAATTGATTTGTTGCCATCTCTTCAAGAATATTTGTCTAAATTGTATATATTATTTTCATCCTTGAGTTTTATATATTTTTCTTTATTTTTCTTTTAATTCTCTTATCAATTTATGGGGTCAGTAAAATAATGAATAAAAAGTAACTAATGGTAGTTGTTCCTTGAGGATTGATACTCGTTAATTCCTTATACTATGCTTGCGATGAGTATGCTTGTGATGAGTGCACTTGCTCATATGTGTAATTTTGCAGATTAATATTTTAATTAAAACATGGCTAGGGATAGATTTAGATTTGAATGATTTTTATACTCCCAAATCTTACGCACCAAGTTTTTAGCACCATTGTCGTGGAACAATATCACAAAAGCTTGGATATCATTTATTTAACCATGTTTATGTGTATTAATGTCTATATGTGTGTGTGTGTGTATATATATATATATATATATATATATATGTATGTATGTTCTTCGTGTAAATAAGTAACATATCTTGTTGTGTGTGTAATTGTATCTTAATTGACTAACTTAGTTTATGTTGTACTTTCTACGCTAATTATGCTTAATTGACTATTTGTACATTCTATAATCTTATCATCTTATCTTTATTTGTTGACTTAGCCCTTAGTATATAACTCAACGATTCCGAGGAGACCTAGTAGATTTTGATCCTGAGATTAAACCTCGACAAGAATTCGAAGGGCACTTAGGTAAAAGGGATAAGCAAGCAAGTTTAGTAGGAGAGATGGAAGTTAAACAACACAACAATGGTAACAATGGTAGAAATAATAGGACCATGGATGACTTTGTTAAACTAGTAATTTTGGGTACTGACTCAAGCATTACGAGACCTAGGGTAGAGGCAAAAATTTTTGAGATAAAACCCAACATTATCCAAATAATTCAGAACATGGTACAATTTGATGGATCACCTGATAATGATCCTAAGGCCCACTTTCCTAGTTTATGAGAAATTTGTGGTACTTTTAAGATGAATGGTGTTTCAGAGGATGCTATAAAGTTGAGGCTTTTTCCTTTTTCTCTAAGAGATAGAGCTAAATCGTGGTTAAAATTTTTAGCACAGTGTTTTCCCCTAATTAGAACAACCAAACTTAGGATAGACATTTTTGCCTTCCAATAGTTAGATTCTGAAAGCCTTTATAAGTGTTGGGAAAGGTGGAAGGAGATACTTCGAAAGTGTCCTCATCATGGGATTGAGCTAGGGATGCAAATGTAGACTTTTCATAGTGGACTAAACTTAACCTCAAAACAGTTAGTTGATGCATCTGCTGGAGGAACTATCAATTCAAAGATTCCGAAGGTTGATGCTGTTGCTGTTTTGGAAATTAAGGTTGAGGCACTTGCGCATAAAATGGAACAAATAGTGATGACCCCATCCTAAGGCCAGGTAATGAATATTAATTGTTATTTTTGTAGAGAAGGGCATCCTAACGATGAGTGCCAAAGCATGGATTCATCCTAAGAGTCCTTAGAACAAGATGCTTTCGTGGTAATAGGCGACAAGGTAACAACCCTTATAGTGTCACATACAATCCTGGTAGGAGAAACCATCCTAATGTTTCCTGAAGAAATCAAAAGCAACCTAAGCAAAACCCTTGTAATTTTGGCGGCAATCAAAGGACTCAACACTCCTTACCCTACAATGCACCACTGTCAAAGCCATCATTGGAGTAGTTGGTTAACAAAATGCTAAGCTCAATTGAAGAACGATTTTAAGGAGTGGGTGCTATGACAAGGAATTTAGAGGCTTCAATGCACAGTGTTGAAAATTAAATTGGACAGTTGGCCAAGCTTTTCGAGACCGTCAAACTGGATCACTTCCTGGGAACACATAAACAAAACCACGTGATCAAGACCATGGAAAAAGATGAATTTTCACTATTTTAGTTTTCTTTTTGTTTGGGATATCACTTTAATTTATGCTTGCTTTTATTTATCTTTCCTTATTTTTGATTTATGGGATAATTGCATTTTCTTCATGATTGTGTGTTCATTTTTTGTTGCTTTAATTGATAAAAAAAAATAAAAATTCCAGGCCAAACAGACCTAGGCCAATGCCAGCCTAGGCACACTGAGCCTGTGTCGATAGCTATCGGGGCATTCACAAAAAAGCCGATTTTGGCCGTTTGTTTTCAAATCTTTCCAACTTCCCTCAGTTTTTATGTCAACCCCACACCAACTCTTCCTCTCCAAACACCACCGGATTAATTTTTGCCTTTAAAATTACCAACCCAACATCAAATCTTCTTATTTTTGTTGAATCTAGGAATTAAATCTTCAAAAATCCCAACTTTTTCTTCAAAAAACCAACTTTCAAATCTCCTATTTGAAGTGATGATTTCTTCAAAAGGATTGCACAATTTGCTTGCCCATGTATTGGAGAATGTAAAGGTTTGATTTTTATTACATTCTTACGGTTAAATTATTACCATGAATTTTTCACTAGTTTTGGTTATATTATTTCGCAAAAATTGCATAATTTGGAATTGTTGGTTGAATTTGGATGAATTTGTAGCTCTATTATGATTGGAATAGCACGAGTTTATGGTTCAAGGATTATTTTTGCTATAACCTGTTTCGTATTTTGATCCAATGTGGGCTATTTTTGGGTGATTGAAATTATTCTGGTGATGCATTCATTTTAGATAGACAATATCCTTAGCAATGGTTTTTTTTTTTTTTTCATGAATTGTCATAAGATCATGCTCTTCATATCCTATGCTCATGTTCCTTACAAGTTGGAGTTTATATTGTTGTTTAAATTGTGGTGTTATATTTTTTTCTGCAGGATATATGGGGATATTGGGATTATTTGGTTTATATTATGGATTGAGAAGGTTGTGAATTGATTATAAATTTTGAATGGTTAAGGGTTGTGTGTTGTATTGTAGAGTGGTGGATTAATTGTGAATTGTGACTAGTTGAAAGTTATGTTGTTGTAGTGCCTATTTCTCATTCTTTCTTAACACTCATCTTTAAACACTTTAATCATGGCCAAAGACAAAGACCAATCTTCAACGAAGGCAAGAGCCTCATCCTCCCCTATTCCTACCTCTATTGACCCACTGTTCTTACACCCTACTTATTTCATTGATCCTTCCTGTCAAGAGTGGCATTCCAAGAGGGTAACTAATAAAATTATTATGGAATGCACTTTTGCCCACTCTTTAGACTGTGCACTTAAGCTAGGGATGATGTTTAAATGGTTGGGGCGGGGGCCTATTATTTAGCTAAAAGGAACCTATTGCCCTGTCTTGGTTAACGAATTTTATGCTAACATGGTGCAGAAAAGGAATAATTAGATAGATAGCATTGAAACTATAGTCAAGAGTACACATATTTTTCTGGGTAGAGATAGATTAGCTGCCATCTTAAATGTTAATAATAAAGGCCCTTAATTAGCTGTAGATCACCATAACCAAAAGATAATCTTTGACCCTGAATCGAATGTGAGTGATACTAGAGCTACACTAAGGATGTATAAGAGAGGTCCTGTAGGGCATGTAGGCTTTTACTCTAACAATAACTTTGAGGCTAACCTACGTGCCCTAGTTTATATCTTTTCTTACAATGTTATTCCTAAATCTAGTGGGTTGAATGTCCCGAGTAATTGACCTCTATATCTTACAAGATGATGCACACCCAGCCTATCCCGCTTACTCCTTTGATCATCCAATCTATGTGGGATGTGGTCCATTCTTGCTTTTCCTTCAAAGCATTTGTTTTCCTCCTTGTGATCATGAAGATTCTAGAATCTTTTAGCATTAGACTTGAGGGGGAACTTACTGTGACCACCACTAAGCGAGATCTAGTCACTGAGCAAACTTTAACTAGTTCTGTTTATCGGTATAATGCTGAGGTGAGGTGATCATTGAGATCCTATAATGATCATCACCTAGGCCAAGTTGAGCACCTACCTATGGAGGAGGAGCATCCTGCCCCACCACCTAAAGCTTGAGCTAGTGGTTGATAGTCCCAATTGAGGACTGATTTTAAGACTGAGGTGAGGGGTCAGTTGGAGCATTTAAGAGTTGGTATGGAGATACAAACGAAGATCCTTCTTCAACTTTGTGATTCCATAACTACACTTAATAGGAGGCAAGACACTCAGGAGCAATAATGGGCTCAATGGATACAACGATTCCCTAGACTACAAGGAGGTGATGGTGGCTATATGGCTGATGACGATGAGGAGGATGACGATGATGAGATGGATGATGATGATTGAGCATTTCTCTATTGCTCACTTTTTACCTTTCTAGTCTTCTTTTCTCATTATATTTTCATGACTTTTCTTAGGCTACTTCTTAGTTTGTTTTTCTTGTTTCATTTTAGTTTATTTTCCTTTTGGAGATTTATGCTTTGTTTGCTTCTTTTATTTTTAGGTACATTCCACAATGCTCCTTATGATAGATTCACCTATCTTGAGACAACTACTATGCTATGGAAGTATTTTCTTTTCTTATCTTTCTCTCCTCTATTTATTTTGGTCCATTAACTTTACTTTATTTGTTTTACTTTTAGCCATTGAGGACAATGCCCAGTTTAAGTGTGGGAGAGCCTTGGAAATGGAAATCTATTCTAGTTTTGGGCTAAATTGGATAAAATTTTTTGAAATTTCTTTTGGTTTTAATTGCTTTGATTTTTAATGAGGTTGTGATTATCTTCCTTACTTAGGATATGATTTTTGTCATTCAATTTGTTAGATTTTTATTAGCAGTGAATTGGTATATTGGATAGGATATATTAAGTCTTGAGAATTTAAGTTAAGAATGTATATGCATTGGTGTTTGAATGTTATTCTAGTCATCCAATTTGAATGTGACTAATGTGAAAAATATAAGAAAAGTTGTTGATTAATTCTTATATTATGGATTTAAAATTTATTTCACTTTGAGGAAGTTAGAAAAATATTAAGTGAAAAAAAATCATTATTATGTGGTTTGAAAAAAATGCTCTTATCTTTAAATTTTATTAAAGACTTTTTACTGAAAATGTGGTTAATATGGAGAGAAGTGGCAAGTATTGTTCGGTGCACTCTCTTGAGGCTATCCCGAAGGCAAAAAGGCAAGAACGAGCAAAGAAAGAGAATGTTGAAAAATGATGAAAAAGAAAAGCAATAATGACTATAAGGGGGCTGTACAGTGCGAGCTCTTGAGGCTATCAATTCCCTGAGTTATTGGAAAAAAAAAGTAGAGTGTTTTCCTTAAATCATTACTTGAGTTGTGCAATTTTTGAGTTTATAATACTTGAATTGGTTAGATAGCTTGACATGTACAATTCATATTGTTTATGTTTTTACTTGAGGGGTGAAATAATTTTCTTAGACTAATGTATAAACTTGCTTAACTTGACCTCAAAGGTCTTGATATGTTTGATCTAATGCTTCAATTTGCGAAGGTTTTCAAATGGTTAAAAGAATGACTAGATCATGTCTAAAGCTTCAAGTAGAATTGCAACTTTGTTATAGTTAAAATTTTTGAAATTTAACCATGGGTTATGTTTTCCATATCTTAAGTACTTTACTTGAGGACAAGTAAAGATTCAAGTGTGGGGATTGTGATAGGGGATAATGTAACACCCTATAACTCATGTATCTAGATAGGGCGGGATGTCACCCCATCTAAAGAACCAGGGGTCTTTATAACGAGATACAAAAGAAAAATGACTAAATAAAATAATGAAATAATCTTATTACATCCAAAGGTAAAAAATTATATAAGTCTGAGAATCCAAAACTAACAAACATCTCTTGAAAGAAATATAAAACATAAGTAACAAAAAACTGAAGATCATCTCTTATTTCTTTGGCCTGCTCAGTATAAGCACTCCCCTAAAATCATTATATAAAAAGGTGTGAGATTGGTATCTCAGTAAGTCTCGTGTGTACGAATGCCATATTTAAATTTTTCGTGCATTCAGGTTTATCAAAGTCACAAAATCATGTTTGCAAGTCAATATCATCAATAACAGTTATATAAAGGAGCCCTACTCATTGAATCCAAAACAGTTCTCAATAAATCATCGTCTCATCATATTCACAAACTCTTTTATTAGGGATTAGCAAAGATTCAAATAATAGTATCACAATCTATATCGGAGTTACCACTATGATAGCGTTCCAATGTAACCTTTCAACAATGGGCAGTGGGGGATCGTCCTACTAGGGTGAGATACTCCTCCATCTATACACCCAACACACTGGTTGTCTAATCCAGTTAAATAATGTCCACAAGGACCAATATGCTAACTCGGACCAGCCTGACTAAGTAGTATTGTTTTTCCCTCCAAGTTGAGTTCAACTTCTAGAGGTGGCCTCCTGCCAGAAGATTCACTCTTACTCTTCAAGACTAGTACCACTATCATACCCCCGTTGAGTACTCAACGCTCCCCATTTAGGGACAAAATCTTTTACCTTATTTTAAATTCTTTGATTAACTTGACTGCAAAATGTGATTTTCACAATAGCATCTCCAAAATGTTTAGCGATAGAGTAAGAAATCGTTTTTCAGTTTGAACAGTTGAGATTTGACAAACTCATTTAGGAAGTAAGAAATCCACGTTCTCAAACCAAGAATCAAAACATCACAGTACAAATCGCATATTCAAGCAATGATTTATTCATCTTTTCAATCATCATATTGACACTATTTCAAATATCATTGTACAAAATGCTTACAAACATGTAAAGTTTATCAAAACGAATTTACAGGGACTTACTTGTATAATTCAAGAGCTAAACCAAAATCAACTGATTGCCCCTACTTCAACTCCTTTCTTATCAAGTATCAACAATTCCAAAATCTGAACCCAAACTACACATTACCTAGCCACTATCAATGCATGGCATCTAAATTAATCAACTCACCATACTACATTCATAATTTCCCCTTGTCATGCTATTGATTGTAAAAGATACACTCCTCCAAATCAAACCACAGTATAACAACTCTAATATTCAACTAGTATAAAATCATCATAATCAGCCCAATTAACATTAAAAGATCTCATCTTAGCCAACATAGCATAGATCTAGATTCATCATGACAAGATACAACAAGGTCCTATCAAACATATTTTGGCTAATTCCAGCATCATAATATTTATCATTCTAACCCATTCATACTTTCATGCAAGACTCTATAAGCATTCTTAAGCCAATACTTTAAAGATCAAAGCCATTTAAATTAGTAAAGGTAGAGTCTTAATTACCTTTTAGCAAAATAGACTCAAGAACAAGACAACCCTTTGGTGATCGGCTTAAGTTCAATAGAGAAGAGAAGTAGTTGGTCCGCCTAGATGCTCTTGATAGAGATTCCCTATGTAAGGGGAGAAATCAGTTCCTTTAGACGTGATTTAGGAGGAAAAAGAAAGAAAGAATGAAGAGAGAGATGCATCGAGGGGTTGAAGATTGTTTACCTTGAATATTGTTTCGGTTTTGGTTTTTTCTTGAAGGGTGCTGGCCGAAATTTGGAGAAAGCAAAAGTTGCTTGTTTTTAGAGTTTAACATGCTTAAAGAGTGGGGATTTTTTCTAGTTTGAAGCAAAGAAAAGATTAGGTTTTGGTGTTTGGAGAAGTCCTACCTTGTTATGGACTCTCAATCACAAGAACAAGATTGGACAACTTTGGTCTTTTCTTGCTTAGCCGAAATTAGTTAATGATTTGGAGAAGTTGTTGTTGTGTTTTTAATGCTTGAAGTGGCTGAAAAATTGGAGAGAAAAAGAGAGAAGAATAGGCTGGTTTTAGTCCTTGTTGTGGCGAGAATGAGATAAAAAAAGAGAGTTTTGTGCACGTTGCGTTTTTGCTCAACAACAAGAGAGAGTTTGAGAGTGTTGTGTGTATGTTGTGGCCGAAATTCTGGAGAAAGGAAGGGGGAAAATTCTGGTACT
Source organism: Voacanga thouarsii (assembly GCA_026120185.1). NCBI lineage: Eukaryota > Viridiplantae > Streptophyta > Magnoliopsida > Gentianales > Apocynaceae > Voacanga > Voacanga thouarsii. The sequence goes on along the minus strand of JANUWF010001215.1, from coordinate 108,155 downwards.
TTTTCCAAAATAAAAATCCTATTGGTTGGGGTTTATCTTGGATAGAATTATCCAAGTTTTTGAAGAGTTTTAGTTGAGCACAATGAGCTCCTAAGGTGGCAGCCAACTTAGGGTTTTTTTTTTTTTCCAAAAAATTACATGAGGAAATTAAGTTATTTGATCAAGAAATAATTTAATTAACTTCCTATATTATTTTGTGTTAATTTAAATAGCCAATAGATAATTATTTCTCAAGATAAAAATCTGGCTTTCTTGAAGCTAAAACCGAAATTCTTATTTCTCCCTCCCATAAATTTAAAAAATCCATAATCCAAGGGATAAAGGCTTAATTTAAAAACTGGCATTTATCCTTTTATTTTCCATTAAAATCATTTGAATAAAATTAAAATATAGAGACTTATCTCCTTTAAATGGTGGTGTTTACTTTGAAGGAAAAAAGATATATATTTATATTCTTTATTTCCTAATAAATTACTTAGATATAGCTTTTAAAATTCCAGATTTGTAATATTTAAAATTCTGTAAAAGATTATGATATGATATTAAAAATAAAATTTTAATTTATTTTCCAATTCTTTATCAAAGAATCCCAAGAAAATTCACACTCCTAGATTTTAGTAGTTGGTCTCCAAGGTGGCAGCTACTCCAAGGGAAATTCGGCCAAGGCTTAAGGAAACTAGGGAAAAGGAAATAAAATGAAGAAAAGGATTTGCAATAGCTGGGATTCAAACTCAAGCCCACCAAGAATTAAACACTAAGCATTATCCACTAAACCACATAAACTCTTATTTAAATATTCCCTTAACAAATTTTCTAAACTCCAACTCACTTACTTGATTTCCTTTCTAATAAATTCTCCTCAATGAAACAAAAGCTCAACCAACTCAAGTAACACAACAGAACAAATAAATTCATGAGACAACAAACTCATGAAACTTATATATTCTTGAAAATAGTTCAAATTTCCAAATGCAATATAAAATGTTATGACATGCATGACTTTCCCCAAATAATAATGGTGGTTTAATACGAGGTATTACATCCTCTCCCCTTAAGAGAATTTCGTCTCGAAATTCAGGGTGCTATACCTCTAAAGTAAATTCGGATACTTCATCTTCACCTAATTTTCTGTCTCCCACTTTGCATCCTAAGAACCATGATGATTACATAAAATCTTCACCATAGGTATCTGCTTATTCCTCAACAACTTGACATTACGATCTAGAACTTTAATTAGTCTCTCCACGTAGCTCAGGTCAGGCTGAAGATCCAATGGCTCCTCATTTAATACATGCTTCGGATCGGGGTTGTATTTCTTTAACTGGGACACATGGAACATATTATGAATTCCCACTAGCCTTTGTGGCAGCTCCAGCCGATATGCTACGGGTCCAATCCTTTTAATCACCAGAAATGGTCCTAAATATCTAGGACTCAGCTTCCTTCCTTTTGGATGCTTCAAAATTCCTCTGCTAGGCGTTATCTTCAAGAAAGTTTAATCTCCAACTTGAAACTCCAGCTCTCTTCTTCTATTGGCAACATAACTCTTCTATAAGCTTTATGTGATTTTCAGCCTCGCCCTTTTCATCTTTACTTTGTCTGGCATTTCCTCAATATTTACCTCGCCAGACTTATTGATTTGTCCATTCTCAGTCCAACCCTAATACAACAATACTTGACATTTCTGTCCATATAACACTTAGTAGGATGCTATTCCAATTGATGCTTGATAATTGTTATTGTAGGCCAACTCAGTGTAAGGTATGCAATCCAAGCACTTATCTCCAAAATCCAACACACAAGCCCTAAGCATATCCTTCAATATATAGATAAACCTTTCAGACTATCCATCTGTCTGTGGATGAGCAGAAGTGCTGAGCTTCAGAGTTGCTCCCATTAGCTCTTGAAATTTGGTCCAAAACCTTAGGTAAATCTTAGATCCCTGTCGGATACAATACTCGACGGTACACCATGCAATCTAACCACTTCCCGAATATAAGTCTTAGCCAACTTTTCAATAGAGTCCTTCACATTTACTGGGATAAAATGAGCAGTCTTAGTCAACCTATCAATCACAACCCACACAATAACCTTCATAGTCTTTGAAATTAGCAGCCCGATAACAAAGTCCATCGTCACCTCTTACCACTTCTGCTCGGGAATAGGTAATGGTTGTAGTAATCCAGCTGCCTTCTTATGCTCCACATTTACTTTTAGGCAAGTAGAGATGCATTGTGCTACATCCGTTTTCATTCCGGCCACCAGTAGGCCTTCTTCAAATCTTGGTACAACTTCACTTCTCCTGGATAAATAGTATACTTACTTCTGTGAGCCTCATCCATTATCTTCCTCTTTAACACTTGATCATTTGGTACACACATATGCTCTAAAAAATATAACACTCCCATCTCATCAGCTCAAAACTCCTTATTTCCTCTTTTAACTTCATTTGCTTTGAAAGTTTGAAATTCTTGGTTATTCTACTGCACCTCACCAATCTCATGCCTCAACTTAAGATCCAACTTCAGGCTGCTTAAGCTAATTTTTCCTTTCCCTACTTATGCCTTTTCTGCCAAGAATTCTTATACTATTTGAACTTTTTGCACCCTTAAGATAGCCATCCTTACTTTTTGACTCAGCCCATCATCTACCACATTAGCTTTCCTCAGATGGTAGTTAATTGGACATTTGTATTCTTTCAAGAACTCCATCCACCTCCTCTGCCTTAAATTCAAGTCCTTTTGCATGAATATGTACTTCAAGTTTTTATGATCCGTGATGACGTCGTACTTTGCTCTGTCTAAGTAGTGTCACCATTTCTTCAAAGCAAACACTATTGCAACCAACTTTAAGTCATGCGTTGGATAGTTCACCTCGTACGGCTTCAACTTTCTTGATGCATAGGCGATAACTTTCCTGTCTTGCATCAGAACAGCCCCTAGACCTTCCTTAGAGGCATCTATATACAAGGAATAGGATTTACCTTCTTTAGGTAAGGTCAACACCGGTACCATCATCTATCTCCTTTTAAGCTCTTGAAAACTCTTCTCACACTTATCACTCCAGACATACAACATGTCCTTCCTCAGCAGTCAGGTCATCAGCGTAGCTAGCGTAGAAAAGTTCATAATAAAACAACGGTAGTATCTTGCCAATCCAAGAAAACTCCTAATATTAGTTACACTCTCTGGTTGCTTCCAATTTGAGATAGCTTCGCCTTTTGATAGGTCCACCATAATTCCATCTTTAGATATCATATGACCAAGAAAGGCCACTGAGTCTAACCCAAATTTGCATTTGCTAAACTTAGCATAGAGTTTATGCTCTCTCAATTTCTCCAGTACCAACTTCAGATACTCCGCATGCTCCTCAGGACTTTTAGAGTGGATTAGAATATTGTCTATGAACACTACTACAAATTTATCCAAGTACGGTTGGAAAATCTTGTGCATAAGATCCATGAAAATGAGGGTGCATTAGTTACTCCGAATGGCATCACCACAAACTTGTAGTGCCCATACCTAGTGTTGAAAGCTGTTTTGGGAATATCCTCCTCCTTGATTTGCACTTGGTAATAACCTTGCTGGAGATCCAACTTGGAAAAGTAACAAGAACTTTGCAACTGATCAAACAACTCGCCAATCAAAAGCAGGGGATACTTGTTCTTGATCATGAGGTTATTCAGTTCTCTATAATCTATGCACAACCGCAGTGTCCCATCCTTCTTCTTTACAAATAACACTGAGGCTCTCCAAGGCAATGTGCTCGGTCTTATATACTCTTGATCCAATTCCTCCAGCTACTCCTTCAATTCCTTTAATTACATGGGCGTCATTTCATAAGGAGTCTTTGATATTGGCTCCGCTCCTAGAACTAGACCAATAGTGAACTCGACATCTCGGGAAGGTGGAAGAGATGTGAGTTTGGATAAAAATACATCTGCGAAGTCCTTCACCACCTTGGTGCTTTCCAAAGTACATTGAACCTTTAGCTTATTGATTAGGTAAGCTAGATACCCTGCACAACCCTTCTTCAGCATCTTTCATGCCTTTGCTCCTATTATCAGAAATTTCAACTCCCTCACATTTTTCCCGCTAAACTCTAATACATCACATTCGGTTCTAACAAACTGCACTGTCTTGACCTTATAATCCACTCTTGCTCCATGTTCTGCTAATCATTCCATACCCAGAATCAGATCGTAGTCATCGATAGGTAGGATTATAAGGTCTGCCTTCAAAATCTCCTTCTCAACTATATTATCATACCCTTGCACTACCCTACTCACATCTATCTGCTTCCCCAATGGTGTACTTACTAGCATGGTATAAGAAAATTCTATACCGTCCTAACCCAATCGGTATGCACATTTATCATTCATATATAAATGAGTCGATCCAGGGTCTATCAAAACAGAAATAGAGTGACCTTACACAGAAAGTGTACTTTCAACCACCGCTGAATCAGCTCCAACCTCTTTCCAATTCAAAGCGAAGACCTTGGCTATCACTTGAGGTTTTTAGCCTCCCTCCCAGTCGTCCTAGCCGGTGCTCCTCTATTTACCCCAACTGGTTGATTTGAAGCTCCTTTCCCCATCCTGAGTGGTTTAGGGCAGTTGTTCCTTAGGTGGTTTGGATCACCACAGTTGAAACATCTCCTTGTTACTCCTTTTGACCAGTAATCCCTATCCGCATAACCTCGCCTCCTATAGTTCTGACACATCAGCGTGCTCGACATAGGACCTGGTGGTACTGTCCTAGGCTACTTCCCCTTGTTTTCCCACTATATCATACTAGCGGGTCATTTATGAATCAGTGGTCTCATCAGTGGTCAACTCAGTTGGAATGGCTAGTTCATCGGCCAGCTCCTATCCTCGTTCTCCGTTTGGGTCGTTGCGTCTAGTGTAGCCATATATGTCACCAGTGGAGATGATGCCAGTGCCTTCTTCAGATCCTGCCTGAGACATTCCATAAATTATCATGTCTGTTTTTGCTTAGTGTCCACCAGACACGTACAATACTTGGACAGTTGTGTAAACTGTGCAGCATACTGAGCCACGGTCATCCCTCATTGCTTAAGAGTCTGGAACTCATTCTTCTACTTCTTTGTTATCCAGCGTGGTATATACTCTACTCGAAAAGCCTCCAAGAAGTTCTCCCACATCTATCCTTTTTCTCTCCCAGTCCTCCTGGGCTCAATGTCACCAAACTCAGGCAGATCCCCTCAGCCTGAATGTAGCAAACTTCACCCTCCTCTTCTCGGTGTACTGTAGAGTCACAAATATATCCTCCATTTGTTCAATGTACTACTTCGCCTTTTCATCTTGCTCCACTTCTCCCTGAAATGTTGGAGATTGGAACTTCATGAATCGTTCTAGTGCCTTATCCTCACCCCTAGGCACTTTCTTATCCACCTTATCTAATTTCTCGATCAAGTTCTAAAGAATGGCAGCCATCTTATTGAAGGCTTGCCCCATGGTCACTTCTCGAGATCTTCTAGGTATCAGTTCTCACTCTTGCTCGAATTCCTCTTCCACTTCTAGGATGGACTGACGCATCTGCTTGAACTCGAGGGCTGACGACTCACTCTCCTGAATAATCCTTCCTCACATAGCAGCTCTACGTTTTAGTGCCATCTACTTACGCCCAATACAATGCTTATTACGGGAAAATTCATGTCATGCGATTGATCAACTTATAGATTGAAAATAACTTGCAATGCAACAGAGAATAAATTTTGCAAATAATGCACCCAATAGGTTAAAGAAATCAATAAAATCATACTCTTATTAACTAATTCCAAGTCCGTACAAAATAAAGGAGTATTCCACTGGGTACTCCTTTTTTTTTTTTTTAATTCTTGCTAAACAAAATTCGAAATAAAGAACAAATTCTAAATCAAATGAATAAACAAACAACTCTTTATAAAAATAAAGAATAAGCACTTAAGGTCCTAAAACTCTAAGCATCACTGGAGTTACTGGAATCCTTAAAAGTCTCAGAAATAAGTTCTACTAGCCATCCTACACTACTGCTAAGGTAATCTATCTCACAATCTCTTGCAAAACCCAAGGATCTATACTTCTTCCTAGGCCACCCTAGTATGAACACTCTAGTGTCTCTACCCCTTAGCGTGGCTCTCAACTCTGCATCCCTTAATTTCTCCATAACCAGCATCAGTGTACTCTTAGGTCTCTCAGACTCTAACTTATAAGACTCACTTCCCAGCAATGTCAAGGTTCCCTCTTCTATAGATGGGGTCGCAAGTGTATCCACTCTATCCTCCTCCTCAATCATTTCTACCTCACCCTTTCCCTCATGGTCTCCTATTTCCCCTTCAACCCCAAGTCTTCCTAGCTCATCCTCACTCTCATCACCAATTGATCCAACACCTCCTATCTCTCCCTTATTATCACCCTCATACTCTACCAAATCCTCATTCTCCTCAAGTGCATGCCTTTCGGGTACAGGATCTTCAGGTGTTTCATCTACCCCCAAATCCTCCATCATAGGTGGCTCATGGTCTACCTCATCCTCACTTGGGATCCATCCACCATTAGGTTCTATTTTTGACTCAGATGATGATGAATCCAGTATAGGTATAGGGCAAAATGCTCTACCACTCACGAGACCTTACACAAATGGCCAGTCTCGGGTCACAATTGTGGATCTTCTAGTCATCCTATAAAAGAAACATAAAGAAGTTAGAACAAAATCACAATTCTTAGATTTCTATTCAATGAATCTCAATTCCTAGGGTTTAGGTACAACTTGGCAATGTCATTTGCCTAAACCTAATCTCTGATATCACTTGTAACACCCTACTACTTATGTACCTAGATAGGGCGGGCTGTCGCCCCGTCTAGAGGACCAATGGTCTTTATAATGAGGTATATAAGGAAAACGACTAAATAAAACAATGAAATAATCTTATTACATCAGAAGGTAAAAACTTATACAAGTCTGAGAATACAAAACTAAAAAACATTTCTTGAAAAAAATAAAAAACACAAGTAAAAATAAACTGAAGATCATCTCTTATTTCTTTGACTAGCTCAGTATAAGCACTCCCCTAAAATCATGATATAAAAAGGTGTAAGATTGGCATCTCAGTAAGTTCCATGTGTGTGAATGTTATATTGAAACATTTCGTGCATGCAGGTTTATCAAAATCACCAAATCATGTTTGCAAGTTAATTTCAACAATAACAGTTATACAAAGGAGCCCTGCTCATTGAATCCAAAACAGTTCTCAACAAATCATCATCTCATTATATTCGCAAATTCATTCAATAGGGATTAACAATAATTCAAATAATAGTATCACAATCCATATCATGGTAACCACCATAATAGTGTCCTAATGTAACCTTTCAACAATAGGCAATTGGGGATCCTTCTACTAGGGTGAGATACTCCTCCATCTATACACCAAACACACCGGTTGTCCAATCCAGTTAAATAATGTCCATATAGACCAATATGCTAGCTTAGACAGGCCTGACTAAGTAGTACTATCGCATCTCCAAGTTGAGTTCATCTTCTGGAGGTGGTCTCCTGCTAAAAGACTCGCTCTTACTCTTTAAGACTAGAACCACTAACATACCCCCATTGAGTACTCAACGCTTCCCATTTATGGGCAGAATCATCTTTCCATATTTTAAATTCTTTGATTAACTTGACTGCAAAACATGGTTTTCACAATAGCATTTCCAAAACGTTTAGTGATAGAGTAAGAAATCATTTTTTAGTTTGAACAGTTCATATTTGACAAACTCATTTAGAAAGTAAGATATCTACGTTCTCAAATCAAGTATCAAAACATCACAGTACAACTCGCATATTCAACTAATGATTCATTCATCTTGTCAATCATCATATTAACACCATTTCAAATATTATTGTACAAAAATGCTTTAAAACATGTAACATATATCAAAATGGTTCTGCAGAGACTTACTTGGTTAAGTCAACAGCTAAACCAAAATCAACTGATTACCCTCACTTGAACTCATTCCTTATCTATTTCAACAATTCCAAAATCAAAAGCCAAACTACATATTACTTAGCCACTATCAATGCATGGCATCTAAATTGATTAACTCATCATACTACATTCAAATTTTCCCTTTGTCATGCTATTCATCATTGAACATGCATTCATCCAAATCAAACCACAATATGATAACTCCAATATTCAACCAGCATTAAATTATCATGATCAGCCCAATTAACATTAAAAGAACTCATCTTAGACAACATAGCATAGATTTAGATTCATCATGACAAAATACAACAAGGTCCTATCAAACATGCTTTGGCTAATTCTCGTACCATCATATTTATCATTCTAATCCATTCATGCTTTCATGCTAGACTCTATATGCGTTCTTGAGCCAATATGTTAAAGATCAAATATATTTAAATTAGTAAATATAGAGTCTTAATTACCTCTTAGCAAAATAGACTTAAGAACAAGACGACCCTTTGGTGATCAAGCTTGAGTTCAAGGGAGAAGAGAAGTAGTTGGTCTACCTAGATGCTCTTGATCAGGATTCACTAAGTAAAAGGAGAAATCAGTCCCTTTTGACGTGATTTAGGAGGAAAAAGAAAGAATACATGAAGAGAGTGATGGATAGAAGGGTTGAAGATTGTTTACCTTAAATATTGTTTCGATTTTGGTTTGTTCTTGAATGGTGCTGGCCAAAATTTTGAGAAAGCAAAAAGCTACTTGTTTCATGAGTTTAATAGGCTTAGAGAGTGGGGATTTTTTCTGGTTTGATGCAAAGAAACAATTCGGTTTTGGTGTATGGGTGTTTGGAGAAGTCCAACCTTGTTATGGACTCTCGATCACAAGAACAAGATTGGACAGCTTTGGTCTTTTCTTGTTTAGCCCAAATTGATCAGTGATTTGGAGATGTTGATACTGTAAGTGGCCAAAAATCTGGAGGGAAAAAGAGAGAAGAACAGGCTGGTTTCGGTCCTTGTTGTCGCGAGAATGAGAAAAGAAAAGAGAGTTCTGAGCATGTTGCATTTTTGCTCAACAACAAGGGAGAGTTTGAGAGTGAATTGGTCTTGAAATTTTGTGCATGATGTGGCCAAAATTCTAGATAAAGGAAGGGGAAAAATTATGGTATTTTGGCCGAATTAAAATCCTATTGGTTGGGGTTTATCTTGGATAGAATTATCTAAGTTTTTGAAGAGTTTAAGTTGAGCTCAACGAGCTCCTAAGGTGGCAGCCAGCTTAGGGTTTTTTTCCCCCACAAAATTACATGAAGAAATTAAGTTATTTAATCAAGAAATAATTTAATTAACTCCCTATATTATTTTGAGTAAATTTAAATAGCTAGTAGATAATTAGTTCTCAAGATATAAATCTGGTTTTCTTGAAGGTAAAACCGAAATTCTAGTTTCTCCCTCCCCTAAATTTCGAAATTCCATAATCCAAGGGATAAAGGCTTAATTTAAAAACTAGCATTTATCCTTTTATTTTCCTTCAAAATCCTTTCAAGAAAATTAAAATATTGAGACTTATCTCATTTAAAAGGTGGCGGTTACTATGAAGAAAACAAGATATATATTTATATTCTTTATTTCCGAATAAATTACTTAGATATAGCTTTTAAAATTCCAGATTTGTAACATTTAAAATTCTCTAAAAGATTATGATAAGATATTAAAAATAATAATTTAATTTATTTTCAAATCCTTTATCAAATAAACCTAAGATAATTCACACTTCTAAATCTTAGAAGTTGGTCTCCATGGTGGCGGCTACTCCAAGGGAAATTCGGCCAATGCTTAGGGAAATTAGGGAAAAGGAAATAAAAGAAAGAAAAGGGTTTGTAATAGCTAGGATTCAAAGTCAAGCTCATCAAGAATTAAACACCAAACTTTATCCACTAAACCACAAAAACTCTTATTTCAATATTCCCCCAACAAATACTCTTAACTCCTACTCACTTACTTCATTTTCTTTCTAATAAATTCTCCTCAGCAAAACAAAAGCTCAACCAACTCAAGTAACATAATAGAACAAATAAATTCATGAAACAGCAAACTTATGGAATTCATATATTCATGAAAATAGTTTAAATTGCCAAATGCAATATAAAATGTTATGAAATGCATGACTTGCCCCACATAATAAATGTGGTTTAATACATGGTATTATAGTTAAAATCATCATTAATTTCCCTATTATTTGACGATATTTTGTGATATATTTGATATAATAACTAATCATATCCCTTTATATTTGATATTTTACATTTAGAAAGGTATTTTGGTGTATTTATGCAGAATTGATGGAAAAAAGGCAAAAATCCTTCGCCATACTAAACACAGCCAGTGTCGCCCGTCTCCAACGAAGTCGGTGCCGGCCCTAGACTAGAAACAGGGGGAAAAAAAGCCAAAAACTAGAGCAATATCGCTAGAGCCAGAGCACGACTGGTGTCGACCATGAGGGACTAGGCTGATGCCGGCCTTATGCTCTTCAGAGTCGGTGATTTTCCTTTTTGTGCACCGATTTGGGAACTTCCTAAGGGTTTTGGTATTTTCCAACTTGTACTCAGTCTAGAACTCTTGGGCAATGATTTTTGGCATCCTGGGAGCCTATTTAAGCAAGATAAACACATAGTGAAACATATGAATCCAAGAATCAAAACTACAAATCAATCATTGAAGAGGAGATTCATCACTCAAATGGGCATTGTTCAGAACGGTCTCCAAGGAAGAAGAGAGGGGCTTGTCAATGAGTTCTTTGTTTTACTTTTATTTTCCTTTTCTAGTACAATGATGTGATCAATATTTTTATTGTAATTTGATATTATTTTGTGATTCATGATTTTTGAGTTAATTTAATCTTTTGATCAATTGACTGTTATTCTTAGCATTTGATTGCTTGTTTTAACTAAGCAATTGATTGATTAATTCTTCTTGTTGATTTGCTTACAACAGTGGTTGATAGTGGTTTCAATTTATTTAATTTTATATTTGTTATCTCTTATGTTGCTTGCAAAAGGGTAAATTGTCGAGAATTTAGGTAATAAAAAATTAGCTGATGCTTGCTAGAATATAGAGTCAGTGACTAATTTCACACCTTAAATCACCTAGAACATAGAGATTTATATAAGGATTGATGCATCCTTTGGGTAAATTGGTTGAGAAAAAATATGTTTACTAATTTAGCTAAAGGGTAAAGATTCCACTCATTGCAAACGAAGTGGATCTTTTTGAAATTCTTCATGATGCCAAGAAAATAATTGATTGTGATAATTGTTAATTGACTTATTGCCATGTCTTCAAGAATATTGTCCAAATTGCATATTCTTTCATTCTTCAGTTGTATATATTTTTCTTTATTTTCCTTTTAATTCTCTTATCACTTCATGGGGTCGATTTAGCAACAAATAAAAAGTAACTAATGGTAGTTGTTTCTTGAGGATCGATACTCGTTAATTCCTTCTACTATGCTTGCGATGAGTATACTTGCTCATATGTTTAATTTGGGGATTAATATTTTAATTAAAACTTAGCTAAGGTTGGATTTAGAATTATATGATTTTTATACACCAAAATCTTAGGCATCAATTTCAAAACGCATAATTTGAAAATCACATATTAGAATTCAAATTGTGCCTTTGTAATATCAATTCATCTGGTGACAAGATCTTATCCCCTCGATTATAATAAGTACAAAAAATAACAATCCAACCGTAAACATCCATATCATAGGAATTCCATTTTATGAACATGATAAAATAAATGTACGAATAACCTAGGTGTGTAAACCATAATTAAACATTCAATGACCATCGTCATGGTTTGCCAACCCGGCACGAATAGGTTTACAACCTACCAACACTATTGCCACTTGGCACGGATGTCCTACGTACAACCTCCATTTTCACACATTGAAACATGTGTTGCTAACGATGACTAAACAACAAATATTGGCACCCTATGAAGAAAATGACCACTACCCATGGTTTGTGTTTTTTGTGCATTAGAAATAGTAATAATAGTCCACATAAATCAAGCTTTAATTTAAAATACCAATCACTAAAACCACACAATAGGATAAGTACACCCATCATGTAGTATGGGGCATAGCAAATATCGAATCCACGAAAATTTAGCAATTACCACTAGTTTGCTCTAATCTCATTGTCTATCTAAACGATTTTAGAGATAAAGTAAATATAGCTAACTAAACTAAACAACTACAATAGAGAGTACACCGGACCCACACGAGAAAATTAAAAGGATTGTCAAGGAGTAAGAATACGGGAAAGGCCATGTATAAGAAGAAATGCCCAAAAAACATGTCAAGTATACCACTACGTTTATCAAATCCCAATTCGAGCATTGGTATGAGTTTTCAAGAATAAACCACACACTCTCTCGCGTTAAGAGATTTCTTTCCTAAGGTCCAATTAATTGGTATCTTGACCTAATCAATATAACCTAATAAAATATTGCACTCACTCATCACACAAAAGGTAAACGGAAGCCCCAATATTCCTATCTTTTGGTAGTATTGAAAACCCATTAATTACCAAGTTCTAATCTTTCGACCTATCTCTCAAGTTAATTGAAGGAAAATAAACATTAGACTAATTAACTTAGTTTTCAACTCCTAATCTTATTTCTCTGATTCATTGAAAGTGAATGAATCAATTAAATAAATCAATCAAGCCCAAACAATCAATCTAACACAATGATACCTAAGTAATCAAATATAGGATATTGGAATTCAATAAATCATAATAATAACTCAACACAAGAACATAAGTTAGGGTTCATATGATGAGACTCCACTTCATCATAAAGGTCAAGATCAAGGAGAGGGAGGCGTGACCATGCAAGGACAAGGACCGATGACAAGATCTACGTCCAAGAAGCTTCAAGATGAGTTCCAATTGCTCATAAAACCATGCTTGAGGATGGAAGAGGGTTGGAAGGTTGAGGAAGCTAGCCAAGAGTTCAATTTGATGCCTATCCAAGAAGGACCCTGACAAGAACTCAAGCCGGTAACAAAAGGGATGAAAGTTGACCAAATGAGGCCTTTTAGCGGATAGCCGGTGCTGGCTCCAAGCAGCCAAACCAGCACCGGCTTCAACTTATCCAATAGCGGCTTCATTCTGGCACATGACCGGCCGAAGACAATTCGCAACTGGCGCCGGCTGTAGTGTCCAAACTGACGCCGGTTGCAACCTGGGCAGTCGATGGCTGCCCCTCATTTTTTATGATTTATCTAGTTTTCTTCAATTTTAAGTGTTTGTAAATACTTATTAAGACCCTAAACTATAATAGAACCTCAGGGATTACTTAGCTAGGGTTAGGGTATTATAAATAGCACCTTTAGTGATTTGACAAGACAATTCACCCACTTTAATTCAAATTTGAGAGAGAATCTTGAGAGGCCCTAGCCTCCTTGTTCATCTTGTTCAAGACCATGCTTAAGGGTTAGTCCTTCTTATGAATGAGTCTATAAATCTTATAGATAATCCTATGTGGTTTCTTTGAATGAGTCTTAGTTTCTTTGTTCTTCTAAGGTTTATTTGAAGTGCATTACTTGGGTGCCTATTTTCTCTATTCTATTTATTCTTGTTTGCCTTTGTTACTTCAAGGATATTGGGGTGAGATTATAGTAGAACTTTCTACTATTCTTGAGGGTCTTTGAAGCTTAGTTCTTCAAAGGTTTGATAGAGGGTAAATTGTTATTTCATTTTCTCCTTTTTGTCCCACGAAGAATCTTTGTTTTTGGTCTCATTGATTAAGCTGAACACATAACCAACTAAACCACTTACAACACCAAGAAAAAGCCCACACAAGATCATATCATCATATCTCAAATATAACTAATTCATATAAATTTCAACATTGTTAAACTGTAGTACAGAGAAAAAGAGAGAACTTTACTCTTAGATAAGATCTTGAACTTTTTCTTCCTTAGACTTCCTTGAACAATTGCTTTTTTTTCTTCATGTTCTCCAAGATCTTCTCTTTGTTGGTATTTCTTTGAGTTCTCTCTGGGACCTCTTAGTTGTCAGCCAACAAAAGTTGATTATCTAGGGTTTATAATGAGGTATATATAGTGTCCAATGCAAAGAAAGAAAGAAAATCGTTGAAAAACGTAGATTGCTTATTTATACAGCAATTGGGAGGCCTTCCTAGGCTGTCTTATTTTCCAAAAACTAGGAAGCGCTACCAAGTTGCTACCTGGCGTGCTTTTTTATATGTTCCAGGTAGCCCAAAGGAGTTATACACCCCTGGCCATCATTTTTTGTGTAAAAAATAGTACTAGTCGGCTGCCATTTTATGTACAAAAAATAGTAATAGGTGGCCTAGGGAAGTATAACTCCCTTGGGCCATCGTTATTTCTCTCTTGGCATGCCTTCTTTGTGTCTAGGCGGCCTAGGGAGGTTTCTTCTCCCTGGGCCACCATTTTGCTAGACAATTATCTTCTATTTTTATGCTTTTTTCTTCTTTTTTTCATTTTCATCTCCAATTGGTATTTTCTTTATTTTCTACAAAAATAAGATGAAAATGGTATGGTGAGTAGTGATTTAAACAAGAATTTATCACAATCAAGGCACAAAAGTACTAAAAATTATGTATATGATGAGCCCTCATCACTTACCCCCACACTTGAATCTTTACTTATCCTCAAGCTAACCGCACTTATTAATAAACAAAGAATTAACTAATGTACATATTATGCATCCTTCATGTATTCACAACTTAACTAATTTACAAATGATGTAAGATACATTAATTCATAAGGACAAAGAAAAACCAATTTACAACAAAAATGAATAAATTCTACATAGCATTCTAGTTGAACTTAAAAACATAACTTAGCATGTATGCAATAAGGTCAAAATAGTAAAGATATTATTTCTTCCTCTACCTTAGAATTTCATCTGTACAGTAATCTATCCAAGTTAATCCCATGTATACCTCTTATATTAAGCTGGACACAACTAAGTTCATCAAAATAAAATTAAACAAGTTTATGCCAAATAAATTTGATTTACTCTACTTCACAAATCAAGAATTCAAACAAAGTGATTCATATGAGATAGGATCAAATGACTCACTCAAGTCTTGTGGCTTATTCCATGTACAAGTATTACATGTATTATATTACAATACAACAATACATTTCACTTTGAATTGGTAAAGTAGGAGCCTCCCATTTTTCATTATTTTTCTTTCTATAAAGGGAATGCATTTATAGTAATTTTAACTTGAATAATCTTTTTACATCCCTTGCATTTTTTATCTTTTCTTTTCTTTAATTTTCTTTTTCTTTTTCTTTTCTTTTTTATCACACGTTATTTTTTGTCATCGGATATGCACATTGCATTCCTAGTGCTTTTTTTCTCCTTATTTCAGTAGGTGCACTAAGCAACCTACCTCTTGCTCCTAATTGCCTTTTTATTGAAAAATAAAATAAATAATTAAAAATTTCTATAATACAATATACAAAATGAATAAATGAATTAATGAATGGAAATTGCCACGAAACTAGAGATAAGACAACAACCTACACTCTATATTTCATCACAAAGTTTCCATCCAATCCCAAAGAATCAAGCTTCACAACATTTTCAAAGGCATAAGTATGATTAACTTACTTATCCAAACTTAGTTTATGTCATGTGCCATGTATAAGTGCAAATAAAAATAACTTTCTTAGAAAAGTCTTTAGTAGAATTCCCAAGCAAAAAGATAAAGAATATCTCCAGCAAACTAACATATATTAACACATATATCATAAAGCCTTGAACACTAACCTAACAACGTGAAAAAAAAAAAATCGAAAAAATTTGGCCCACATGCAAAAATAAAAATTTTAGCCAAAAAAATAAGAAAATTACCAAAATAAATAATACGAAATTGTAAATAAAATATTATTCAACCTTTTTCCTCACACTTAAATGGGACAATCTCCTCATTGGCCACAAATTAAACAATATACAAAATTCAATAGGACTAAAAGAAAATAAAAGAGATGAGAAGTTAAAGCTATACTCTCCCAAGTATCTTAAACCTTTATGTTTCATAGGAGGGAGAAAAAATGAACGGTTGTCCAAAAGAGAAAACCTTCCATCCTGCAAAAAGAAAGAAAAATACAATAGCATACCAAAGCTAACGAAATAGTAACAACAAGAATACAAGTAAAATAATAGACAAAGAAAATAATTCAAATGCAAATACAAATAAAAAGGATACAAGGAGTTGTTACAAAAATGCACGAGTACTAATACTAAAGAAAAATAAATCATCATTTATTAATAGATATATATACACAAATAATACCACAATATATATTATTAACAAGAACTACTAATTCTAGAAAGCAAATGAACAATTTGACACTGTCATTTTGGATACACTAAATCGATAAATACGTATATGCTAATGCTGATATACTTTCATCAATATGTAACCCATATACACACTAGTATACATAGCAGTAGAAGTATTATCTATATATTATGGGTCCTCACATACAATAAAAGATTACCACCATAATATCCACCAATCAATTAGTATTATAACCTCTAAATAATATAACAAGGTCTCCCAACTAATAAACAATTAATCTCAATACTAAAATCACTACCATATAAAAGATTACATAGACTAACAAAATTCCCAAACAAAAATTAATAGTTCACAGTAATATATTATCAACTATACATACCAATAAACTCCTCAACTTATTCACCACTATTACAATCAAATTGTCAACCTCCATAATATACATATATTACAATAACAACCAAAACTACCAACAATACTTTTATACTCAAAACAACAATCAAATCCTCAAAACTCCAACCCCATAACAAAAACAATGAAATCAATCCTATTATATAACAATCAACTACAATAACTATTGTACAACAAGATTTCATCAACAACAACAATACTGGCCAATTACAATAACATTTTCATCCCTCAAATGCAAGCACAACAACAAATACAAAATTCCCTAACAACAACAAGAGTAATATACAACAACAAAAGTTAAATCAATAGAATCTGATACATATACGATTACCCAAAACAACATACAATAATATTAAAAATAATAATACAAGAAAATACAAATGATGGTTAGTATATGCACAAATATAGAAACAAATATTTACATAAGAGAATTAATAGTATTTACAAATATATATACATTGCTAAATCAACAAGACTTAAGGATTTCATGATATTACTAATCCCCAGCAATGGCACCAAAAACTTGATGCGTGTTTCTCGTGCATTGGAAATAGTATAAATAATCCACAAAAATCAAGTTTTAAAATTAAAATGCTAATCACTAAAACCATATATATGGGCAAGTATACCCATTGCATAGTATAGAGAATAACAAGTATAGAATCCACGAGAACATAGCAATTACCACTACTTTAAACTAATCACATTGTCTAGCCAATTAAATATGTAAAGTACAAAAATAATTACACTATACTAGGAAACCTATCATGTTCTCACTCAAGGAAGAGTCACAAGTTATTCAGGGAATTAGAAAGAGAGAAAGGCCAGGTAACAAAGAGAATTCTTCTATTAAACATCTCAAATATGAGTACCCCTTGGACCCATAAATTCTAAATCTAGGCACCAGAGTTAGTCAAATATCAATCTCACTCTCTCTCAAGTTATGAAATCCCTAATCTCTTAATTCAATTAATCGGTATATTTACCAAATCAAGCAAACCCAAGAAGGCATTAAACACCACTCATGTAGCATCCCACTACCTACGTAACTAGATAGAGCGGGATGTCATCCTGTTCAGAGGACCAGGGGTCTTTATAACGAGATACAAAAGAAAAATGACTAAATAAAACAATGAAATAATCTTATTACATCCGAAGGTAAAAACTTATACAAGTCTAAGAATCCAAAACTACCAAACATCTCTTGAAAGAAATACAAAACACAAGTAAAAAAAACTGAAGATCATCTCTTATTTCTTTGACCAGTTTAGTATAAGCACTCCCCTGAAATTATGATATAAAATGGTGTAAGATTGGCATCTCAACAAGTCCCATGTGTGCAAATGTCATATTCAAACATTTCATGCATATAAGATTATCAAAATTACAAAATCATGTTTACAAGTCAATTTCATCAATAACAGTTATACAAAGGAGCCCTACTCATTGAATCCAAAACAGTTCTCAATAAATCATCATCTCATCATATTCACAAATTCTTTTAGTAGGGATTAGCAAAGATTCAAATAATAGTATCACAATCTATATCAGGGTTACCACCATGATAGCGTCCCAATGCAACCTTTCAACAATGGGCAGTGGAGGATCCTCCAACTAGGGTGAGATACTCTTCTATTTGTACACCCATCACACCTGTTGTCCTATCCGGATAAGTAATGTCCACATGGACCACTATGCTAGCTCGGACCGGCTTGACAAAGTAGTTCATCTTTTGAAGATGGCCTCTTGCTAGAAAACTCACTCTTCCTCTTTAATACTAGTACCACTAGCCTACCCCCATTGAGTACTCAATGCTCCCCATTTAGGGGTAGAATCATTTTCCGTTATTTTAAATTCATTGATTAACTTATCTTTGCAAACAAGATTTTTCACAATGGCATTCCCAAAACATTTAGTGATAGAGTAAGAAATCATTTTTCTGTTTAAATAACTGAGATTTGACAAACTCATTTAGAATGTAAGATATCCACGTTCTCAAACCAAATGTCAAAACATCACAGTACATTCCCACATTCAATCAATAATTCCATCATCTTGTCAATCATCATATTAACATTAATTCAAATATCTTTGTACAACAATGCTTGCAAACATGTAACAATTATCAAAACGGTTATACAGGGACTTAATTGCACAATTCAACAGCTAAGCCAAATTCAACTGATTGCCCTCACTTCAACTCCTTCCTTATCTAGTATCAACTCCAAAATTAGAACCTAAACTACACATTACCTAGCCACTATCAGTGCATGGCATCTAAATCAATCAACTCATCATATTACATTCCTAATTTCCCATTGCCATGCTATTGATCGTAAAACATGCATTCATCCAAATCAAACCACAATATGACAACACCTACATTCATGCAGCATTAAATCATCATAATCAGCCCAGTTAACTTTAAAAGATCTCATCTTAGCCAACATAGCATAGATCTAGATTCATCATGACAAGATATAACAAGGTCCTATCAAACATGATTGACTAATTCCCACACCATCATATTTATCATTCTAATCCATTCGTGCATTCATGCTAGACTCTATAAGCATTCATAAGTCAATACTTTAATGAATAAAACCATTTAAATCAGTAAAGATTAGGTCTTTAATTACCACTTAGCGAAATAGACTTAAGGACAAGACAACTCCTTGCTGATTAGTTTGAGTTCAATGGAGAAGAGAAGTAATTGGTCCCCCTAGATGCTCTTGATCGAGATTCACCAAGTAAAGGGAGAAATTACACCCATTAGATGTGATTTAGGGGAGAAAAGAAAGAAAGGATGAAGAGAGAGATGGATAGAAGGGTTGAAGATTGTTTACCTTGAATGTTGTTTTTGTTTTGGTTTGTTCTTGAAGGGTGCTGGCCGAAATTTTGAGAAAGCAGAAAGATGCTTGTTTCGTGAGTCTAAGAGGCATAGAGTGTAGGGATTTTCACTGGTTTGATGCAAATAAAAGGTTGGGTTTTGGTGTGTGTATGTTTGGAGAAGTGCTACCTTGTTATGAACTCTCGATAACATGAACAAGATTAGACAGCTTTGGTCTTTTCTTGCTTAGCCAAAATTGGTCAGTGATTTGGAGGTGTTAATGCTGTGTTTTTTATGCTTGAAGTGGCCAAAAATCTAAGGAGAAAAAGAGAGAAGAATAGGCTAGTTTCAGTCTTTGTTGTGGCGAGAATGGGAGAAGAAAAAAGAGTTTTGTGCACGTTGCGTTTTTGCTCAACAACAAGAGAGAGTTTGAGAGTGAATTGGTCTGGAAATTTCGTGCATGTTGTGGCCAAAATTCTAGAGAAAGGAAGGAGGAAAATTCTGGTATTTTGTCCAAATAAAAATCCTATTGGCTGGGGTTTATCTTGGATATAATTATCCTATTTTTGGAAGAGTTTAAGTTGAGCTCAACTAGCTCCCAAGGTGGCTGCTAGCTTAGTTTTTTTTTTCTAGAAAATTACATGAGGAAATTAAATTATTTAATCAAGAAATAATTTAATTAACTCCCTATATTATTTTGAGTAAATTTAAATAGTTAATAGATAATTATTTCTCACGATAAAAAACTGGTTTTCTTGAAGCTAAAACAGAAATTCTAGTTTCTCCCTCCCTTAAATTTTGAAAATCCATAATCCAAGGGATAAAGGCTTAATTTAAAAAGCAGCATTTATACTTTTATTTTCCTTTAAAATCCTTTGAAGAAAATTAAAATATGGAAACTTATCTCCTTTAAAAGGTGGCGGTTACTTTGAAGAAAACAAGATATATATTTATATTCTTTATTTCCTAATAAATTACTTAGATATAGTTTTAAAAATTCCAAATTTGTAATATTTAAAATTCTGTAAAAGATTATGATAAGATATTAAAAATAAGAATTTAATTTATTTTCAAATCCTTTATCAAGTAATCCCAAGATACTTCAAACTCCTAGATTTTAGGAGTTGATCTCCAATGTGGTGGCTACTCCAAGGGAAATTCGCCCAAGACTTAGGTAAATTATGGAAAAGGAAATAAAAGAAAGAAAAGGATTTGCTATAGCTGGGATTTGAACTCAAGCCCACCAAGACTTAAACACCAAGCTTTATCCACTAAACCATAACAACTCTTATTTAAATATTCCCCTAACAAATTTTCTTAGCACCTACTCACTTCATTTCCTTTCTAATAAATTCTCCTCAATGAAACAAAAGCTCAATCAACTCAAGTAACACAATAGAACAAATAAATTCATGAAACAACAAACTCTTGGAACTCATATATTCATGGGAATAGTTCAAATTACCAATTGGAATATAAAATGTTATAACATGCATGACTTTCCCCATATAATAAAGGTGGTTTAATACGGGGTATTACAACTCACAATCCCAAACCATCCGAAAGCCACAAAATTCTTATCCCTGGGAAATTTTGTGAACGCATTGATTATTAGCCCTAATCCACAACCTCTCTCTTGGGTTAATTGAAGATGGCAAATATTAAATTAGCTAAGTGGGTGTTCAATCCTTAACCCCATCTCTTGAAATCATTAAGGAAGAACAAATAATTGGAGAAGATCAATTAAAACCCACACAACTAAAATAACACAATAAGCATAAATAACCAATTACCGTAGAGTAAAATTCATAGATATAAGAAAAATACAACATCCCAAGATATAAACATAGGGTACAACCCTTTATTACAATAAAAGTTAATTCTTAATACAAAAATTATAAGTAGGATAACAACGAAAAGGGTGAGAAACACTCATAGACGTGCCATTTCTTCCTCCTTCTTGAGATCTACTTGTAACCCTCCCTTTTTCTTATTCAAATCCCTTGCTCCTTCTTTTCAATTTTTGAGAAAACTAAGCCAAATAGGGTTTTTAGAGAGAAACCCAACTCCTTGAACAATGAATTTTGAGGCATGAATGGGTTTTTAAATAAAAAATGTCTATGAATCACCAAAATTATGCGGAATCTATGTTTCTGTAGTAAGTAGGTGGCCTAAGGAATTTCAACTTCCCATAGCTGCTAGGTTGTGTCTAGGCATGCTATGCTTTTATTCTAGGCAGCCTAGAGAGGGTTTACTTCCCTAGGCCAGTAGTTTTGCTAGACAATTCTCTGCTATTTTTGCACATTTTTCTTCATTTTCTTCATTTTTATCTCCAATTGGTATTTTCTTAATTACCTATAACAACAAGATGAAAATAGTGTGGTGAGTAGTGATTTAAAAAAGAATTTATCACAATTAAAGCACAAAGAACTAAAATATATGTAGATAATGAGCCCTTATCAATTTGGAGTGACCACCTACCGGATAGCATTGTCAAACCTGTGCAAGTTAGTATAGGTACAAAGTCCGATTGAATACTGAAGAAAACACAACATAAAGCCACACAGTCCAAAGCCTCATGAATAGGTTAGCACAATGCTTTTAAAAACAACATAATACCTTATTAAAAGATTTTGCAAAAATTCTCGAAAATATTTGATACACTTTATACTCCCAATAATAATAATATATTGAATAGATTCAAAATATCACCATAAAAGGTTTAATCCATTCTATGGTTTCAAAATCACTTCAAACAACAAAAGGTTTCACAAATGTCCTAAGATTTCTGTAATACCCTGCCCAAAACCACCTTTGACTATGGGGAAAAAGGTCATGCATTGCATAGCATTTCGCATTTAGCGTGTTATCTTAAAATCATTCTTGCATGGGTGTATGTGATTTTCAAAGTTGCTTTTGCATTTGATTTATTTGGTGTGAAATAATTGTGTTGTTTAAGAGTTGGTTAAGTGAAGTTTAGTTGAGGAGATGGAAGGATGAGAATTAGAATGGAAAGAATTTCTCGGAGATATTAGCATTGGAGTTGGTTTGGAATAGTGGGGAGGTTGGTGATTTCCTTTGGTGACCCGAGTTCGAATATTACCTCTTGCGAATCTTAGTTTTCTTTTTGAAAATTCTTTTTCCTAGACTCCTGCATGTTTTGGCCGAAAAGACCCTAGCCATCCTAGTGAATTTGCAGCGCCATTTTCGAAGGAAATAAGTCTCTATATTTATCTCCTAAATTCAAGGATTTTTGATGTGAATAACGTTTATTGTTATTTTCAGCTTTTGTTCCCTTTGATTTTCGAAAAAAAAACCCTAGCTAAATAACTAAATTCCAACTTGATTTTAACTTACTAGATTTTGTAATGGATAGTTGGAATTAAAGTGATATTTTTCTAGTTGGATACCTTGTGGATTTTGAACCTAGAACCTTAGCTAAAAATCTGGAAAATTTTCCAGCTAGGTGCCGCCACTTTTTGAAGGAGTTTTAGCCCAACTCAAACTCTTCCAACACTAGGAAATCTTATCCAAAATCCTTTAGAAAATCATATTTTATTTCAATCCTACTTCAACTAGGTTTTGCTTCCTTTTCCTAGCAGAATTTCGGCAGCCTTGTGTAAGCACAAGCTGTCTGAAACTCTAGCACTCCTAAGTGCAGTCCAACTCTTCAAATCCTAGCTCAAAACATCTAGAACACTCATCATCAATTTAGATTATCTTAGCCACACAAAAACCATATTTTACTCAACAAAATTCCAGAAATTCGGCCAGCTTAGGAACCAGAATTTCAGCCAGCCTTGCACAGGAAATTTCAGCCAGCTTACACTCCAACTCAAATGAAAATTATGCACACCAAAACCTACCAAAATCCTCAGCTGATTAAGCCAATTTTCATTGCCCAAAACCCTTGCCTTTTCTCTATAAACTGCAGTAGAACAACAGCTAAAATAGTCCAGAATTTCTCCCCTCTGGTTCAATGATTTTCGCACAGCACGTGAGCCATTCTTGCACAGAATTTTAGTTTTCAAAACCTACTCAAACTCTTCCTTGTTTTAGCCAAAAAATCTGAACGCACACAGCCCTTTTCTTGAGCAATATTTCAGCCAACGTAAGGTAGCAATTGCAGAATACATTATCCTCATAAACCTTCCCAAATTCGGCAGCAACAAGGTGCAGAGCAAGCTGCAATTTTCAGCCTTGCTGTCCAAGAAACCTAAAGCCATTAGGAGATTTTTTTAACACCACCATCTAACCCTAAATCATAGTAGCCGACTACCCTATCCATTCTATACCAAAATTCCCGCAAGATTCTCCCTACAATTTTCGGAAAACACAAGAACAATTCCTAGCAAGAAACCGATCACACTCGAAGGTAAGCAAAAACCATCTTAACTTCTGATTCCTTTCTTCCATCAATTCTTCTCTTTTTCTTCCCTTGAATCACGCCACCTAAAGGCTGATTTCATCCCTTTTACCTGCTTTCGGTCAAAAGGAAGGAAAGATGGCAGCTTTTCCCTTCTACTCGAATGAACTCGGGACGAACACCATAGGAGCATCGAGATCTTGTTAACCCGGTTGTCACAAGGTAAGGGAATCCTTACCCTTCATGTCGACATTAAGGTTTAATATAGTTGATGATGTCCATTAGCATGATGAATGGGTATTTTGAGACGAGCAATTAAATAAGTATATTCGATGCACAGCAATGCCATATTTTACTGTGGTAATGATAGATATGAGTTGCGATGGTCAAGTCAAGCCTTTCTGATATAATATTCATGTCTTTGATGAATATATGGTCATAAAATATGAACTTTGGGGATTGGTTAATTTATTGGGAATTAGATAGAGGATTGCAAATTGTTATGGGAATAAATGAGTTTAGAGCATGTTCGAATCGATTGAGACCCTGATAATGATATTACATGGTTTTAGATCAGGAAGATATTTGAGGAAAGCAAGCTATGATTTTATCTCATTTGTCTGAGGCATATTAAGTAAGTCCTTGCATAATCTCTTTTGTTAAAAGTTGTGATGGCAAGTCTATGTTGTAAAGCTTTGTGAAGCTATTTTTAAACTATTTTCACTTAGGTTGTAGATGTGGATATTTATTCTTTAAACGGTTTTGTCAAACTAATGATTTTATCGAGAAAACTATTCCTTCTCCTAAATTTTTAGAAAACTGATTTAAAGAAAACCACGTTGTACAAAGCCAAGGCATGGAAATTTTGAATCAGAAATTGACGGATATGTTCGTTGAGTACTCTAACAATACTAGTCTTGGAGGGCTAGAGTAAGTCTTCTGGCAGAAGGTCACCTCCAGAAGATAAGCTCGGCTTGAAGAGGCGATAGTATTGGTTGGTCAGGCCAGTTCGAGCTAACATTTGTACCTAGTAAGGTATTATTTATTATCCTGGCATGGACACCCGGATGGTTTTGGTGGGTGTAGAGAAGGAGAAGTATCTCACCCAGTGAGCTGTACACTCACCCTGATCAGAACGCCCAACGTGTGCTAATCTGGTCCTGGCAAGGTGCACAAAGTGTGGTGCCTTGTCCTCATGGAGCCCAACGTGTGGTAACATGACTGTTTATTCGAGTGGATGATTTGTTTTGTATAAAATTTGATTATGAGAAAAACTCACTCCTTGCGAAAAGAAAGTATTTATGACTTGCCAAATATTTTTGCAAATGTTTTCCACTATGCATACACGAACTGTTTGAAACACTATGTGCACACACAGGATTTACTGACATTTCATCTCAGACTATTTTATATCATGTTTTCAGGAGATAGATTGTGCCGAGCCAGCGGGGCATGTGATAGTTGAAGCTTTTGTTTTTTTTTTCCCCATTTTGTTCTAGGCGCTAGTTGTTGTTTAAGCTTCTGAACGATATTTGTTTTATTACGTATTGCTCCAATTTGAGCCAGATGTAATAAGAGTTTTCCTTTATTTATCTAAGTTAACACTTTTGGGGTTGTCTTTACATTTTATACCTTGTTTTAAAGACCCCTTGTCCTACGGGATGGGGCAACATCCCCGCCCTTTTAGGGTACGTAGTAGTGGGCTGTTACAAGTGAGGGAAGAAGAAAACAGGGGAGAATGCACTGTACGTGAAAAAAAAATTGGAGAAAAATAACCGCGAGCCATAAAGGCCATACAGAATTGTGAAGATCCTACATTTGCACTCCTTAACCCTTCTAGGTTGAGTAGGAGCGGATTGAACGACTGGAATCGCCTCACTTTGTCCACTTGAAGAAACTTCCGGTTAAACACCCGCTAGCCTTCTACTCCGTCTGGTTTGCATGAACGCCTAGCTTTCCAGCTCTCGGGATATTCCTCTGCCTAAACTCTAGTCAGTGAACACAACAAAGAAGAATAATGGTCTCAAATCTCCATGGTTCACTCGCTATTGATTAGCAAAGTCCAAGGAGAAAACCAAGAAGAGGGAGTGGCGTGAGATAGAGAGAGAGAGACGTGTGTCTTGTGTAGTGCTAGGGAAATTAGGGTTTATTTTCTACCAGAGACTAGTTTTATTGGTTAGCCGAAACATGTCTCTCATTATCTGATAAACATATCCCCGGGATTTCAAAACACCCGGATATTATCCTGAGAATCAGTTTGGCCTAACCCTAAACTCCTCTTAACCGTATCTGGAAAAAACCCTAAGGTCCAAGCTACTGGGCCAGAAAAATATTTATTATTTTCCTTGGACCCAAAAGGCCCAAAATAATAAATATTAATTATTTATTTCCTGGGCTTATATAAACAACCCAATAAATAATTAATGAGCCTAAATGAATCATAATAATTAATCTTTAATTAATTATTTATTGGGTCTATATAAATAATCCAATAAATAATTAAACATTAATTATTTCCCCTAGTTTAAGCCAGGTTAATTTCTTAATTCTTCATACTGGACCTAGGCCCTGAATAATTAATTAACCAACTAAACTAGATAATTAATTTTCTCTCAACTCCTATTCTATTTATTTATTTATTTTATTCCAGTCCAATAATAAATTAGACTTTCTGAATAAAATAAAATAAAATAAAATAAAATAAAATCCTCTTCAATTGAGACCAATTCCTCAACCCAAAAGTAGTTAGGACTTACAGGATATTCCGAGGACAAAAAAGACGCATCGTCTTGGCTGCTAAAATGACCAAAAAACCCCTACTGTATAAATACCTGTATTTTGCATTTTAAATATTTTCTAATATCACCATAAGGAAATATTGACCCCAAGGACAATGTTGCATTAGCATAGTCTCCGACCTACAGGTGAAATGACTAAAATACCCCTCTACACATCGTCGTACATTTAGAGGGGAAGAAGTATACTAACACCCCTCTAAATGACATCTACCATCCTTAGGCTTCTAGTCCAATGATCCACGACTTCCTGGAGTGTTTCCGCTTTCCAAGGGAGCTACCCTAAAGCAAACATCCAAGTCATGTTTCCCAGGGCCCTGGACATTTTAGACCATTCGAACAACCACAAGGGGCGATATAGTGCAGAAACTATCTTGTACAAGTCTGTCTTAACTAACTAGTCACACATACCCAACATACAAGTATATTGGCCATACGATAGAACCTCAACTATAGCAAATCAAAGTATATGCTTCCAGCTTCGCCAGACCACCAACTCATACTCAAGTCGTAGAGTACTAGTCCACGCTGTAGCGGTAGTAGTCTAGGTTTCTATCATATAGTACTTTTAGAAACCACTACTACAGGTCATGTCCTACGTATTCAAAATACGCTTATGTTATGAAGTGAGTGGACTACTCACTGGCTAAAGGTAAGCCATTCCCCATTTAGAATTCATAACTTAATAACCTAAACATGATGAGATTCCCAGTCTCATCAATAGGTTAAGAACAAATGCTTATGTGTTAAATAACTCGTGATCCATACCTTACTGTGAAAGACCACCATTCACATGGATCACTTATTTAAACACAATGGGTTTGTTCCAAATTAAAATCGTGCACAAACAAAAAGTAAATTTACAAACAATTTCTGAAAATAAATTCTTTTATTAAAATATTCGATTTTACATCAGAAACCTAGTTTAAGAGGGCATACAATCCAACAATCTCCCACTTGCACTCTATGACTAGGTAAGTCCATAGGTGCCCACCCCTATGGCGTCTAAGTGTCTCTTGAAGACTCTCTCAGCCAAAGGCTTGGTGAATGGATCTGCTAGATTGTTTTCTGAGGCAATATGCTCCACCACGACTTCCCGTCTCTAGATGAAATCTCGGATCAGGTAGTACTTCCTCTAGACGTGTTTCCCCTTCTTGTGGTTCGAGGTTCCTTAGATTGCGATACTACTCTAGTGTTGTCGCAATACATCACAACCAGCCTGTCCATATGTGGTACGACTCCAAGTTCTAAAAGGAACTTCCGGAGCCAAATTGCTTCCTTGGACGCCTCCGAAGCTGCCACACACTCAGCTTCCATGGTTGAGTCAACAATACAAGACTGCTTGATACTCCTCCATGAAATTGCTCCTCCAGACAAGGTGAGGACATATCCACTAGTGGATTTTCTCTCATCCTTATCCGCCTGGAAGTCTGAGTCTATGTATCCTGTAGGAACCAAATCATCAGCCCTGTAAACCAGCATATAATCTCTCGTTCCCTTGAGGTACGTGAGAATATGCTTTACAGCTTGCCAATGAACCTCCCCTGGGTTTGACTGATATCTACTAACTAAGCCCACGATAAAGCAGATATCTAGCCTAGTACACAGCATGGCGTACATGAGACTTCCCACAGCCGAAGCGTAAGGAATCCTACTCATTCTGTCCTTTTCTTCTTGAGACTTAGGACAGTCCTTCAAAGAAAATGACAACCCATGTCTGCAAGGGATTAGAGCTCCCTTGCATGAGTCCATGCTGTACTTGGCCAGCATCTTGTCAGTGTATGTTGCTTGGGATAACCCTAACATTCTCTGCTTCCTATTTCTAAGAAGCTTAATCCGGAGAATGTAGCTGGCTTCTCCCAAGTCCTTCATACTAAATTGACCAGACAGCCAAACCTTTGTAGATGACAATGTCCCTACATCATTTCCAATGAGTAGAATGTCATCCACATACAGGACAAGAAAAACCACATTAATGCCTCCAAGTTTCTTGTACACGCATGGTTTATCTTCGTTTTGAATAAAACCATAAGACTTTACAGTCTCATCAAAACAAATGTTCCAAGCTCTCGATGCCTGCTTAAGTCCATAAATGGACTTCTTAAGCTTGCAAACCATGTGTTCCTGGCCTTCAGCAATGAAGCCTTCCGATTGGGACATATAGATGTCTTCGCTAAGATGGCCATTTAAAAATGCCGTCTTGACATCCATTTGCCACATCTCGTAGTCATAGTGACATGCAATGGCAAGGAGGATGTAGACGGATTTAAGCATGGCTACCGGGGAAAAGGTTTCCTCATAGTCGATTCCCTCTTTCTGAGTATACCCTTTTGTCACAAGCCTAGCTTTGAAGGTTTCCACCTTCCCATCTACTCCTCTCTTCCTCTTGTATACCCACTTGCACCCAATGGGTTTTATCCCTTCAGGTGAAGCTACAAGATCCCAAACCTGATTGAGGTACATAGACTCAATCTCGGCTTTCATTGCTTCATGCCACAGATTTGCATCGGCATCAGCAATAGCCTCCTCGTATCTAGTGGGGTCTTGTTCCTGATGGTCGGATACCAGCTCAAAGGCTTCTCCAGTCCATCTATCCGAACCCTAGACACTCTCCCACTACGACGAGGCTCCATTTGCATAGGGTCTTGAGGCTGTGCCTCTTCTTGTTCCACAATCGGATCAGAAGAAGTCGATTCTGTAGATAACTTCTTCTCAAGTTCCAACCTCGTTGAACCTTTAGTGGAAGTACTTTGATCATCTTCTAAGTATCTAGCATTGGTACTGACTAGTACCTTCTGCTCCTTAGGATGAAAAAAGTAACCTCATTTTTTCCCTTTTGGATACCCAACAAAATAGCTTAATTTTGATCTTGGTTCCAACTTGTCTTCCTTGACCAGTACATAAGCTAGAAAACCCCAAATCCTGAGATGATTCAAACTTGGCTTACGCCTAGTCCACATCTCATAGGGAGTCCTAGGTACTGACTTGGAAGGCACCAATTTCAGAATATATGCCGCTGTCTCCAGGGCATATCCCCAAAAGGACACTGGAAGAGTAGCATGAGACATCATGTTTCAGACCATTTCCATCAACGTCCTGTTCCTTCTCTCAGCTACTCCGTTCTGCTAGGGTGTTCCCGGCGCAGAGAGTTGGGATACTATCCCATGATGTACCATGTAGTCCTTGAATTCACCTAGGAGGTACTCTCCACCACAATCCGATCGTAAGGTTTTCATTAATTTACCTGTCTGATGCTCCACTTTAGCCTTAAACTCTTTGAACTTGTCAAAAGAGTCAGACTTGCGTCTCATCAGGTAAATGTAACAATACCTCGTAGAATCATCCATGAACGTGATGAAGTACTCAAAACCTCCCCTAGCTGGTGTAGACAATGGACCACACACATCAGTGTGAACAAGACTCAACACCTCCTTGGCTCTATCTGCCTTTGGTGAAAAAGACCTTTTGGTCATTTTTCCCTTCAGGCAGGATTCACGCTAAGGCCAACTTTCCAATCTCAATGAGCCTAAAGGCCCATCATGGATTAGCCTCTGAATCCTGGTTGAGTTAATATGACCCAACCTTAGATGCCAAAGGTATGAATCACTGATATTGGTCTTTCTCTTCTTAGTTAAAGGTTCAGACTAAGCGTTATTTGATTGGTTGTTAATAGGGTTTAAAAAGAACAGATTACCATACATGTGCTCAGTACATAAAATTTCTCCATCTCTACTGATAGAAATACCAGAATGGAAAGATACAGAATATCCTTGATTAATAAATTTTGCAACTGAAATTAAATTCTGCCGAAAACCAGGTACATATAAAATGTCTTTTAAAACCACTATCTTATTACAATAAAAAATGAGATCCAACTCTCCCACTGCAATGGCCCAGACTTATGCTCCATTACCCACTCGAAGCCCATGTTTGCCCTTCTTGAGTCTTCTTATCTTCCTAAACCCCTGCAAGGAGTTACAGATATGATCAGTGGCTCCTGAATCAACAATCCAAGTGGAAGTTGATCCTACCATTGATATGGACTCTAGATAGTAAACATTACCTATGGGGTTTTTCTTGGCCTGAAGATCTGGACACTCATTTTTCCAATGTCCCTTATTCCCACACTTGAAGCACTTGCCCTTTAGTTTGTCCTTGGGCTGGTTCTTGGGCTAGGCTGCTGCATTCCCCTTCTTCCTCTTGAACTTTCTGGGTTTAGGCCCAGTTCTTGAAGAAGAATCCTTAGCAATCATGGCCTTAGACTGCGGCTTCATGACCTTCTCCGCCATCTGGAGCTCCTTTATCAGTTCAGTTAAACTCATGTTCAGCTTGTTCATGTTATAGTTTAACTTGAACTGAGTGAAAGAGCCCAGTAGAGATTCGAGAACCATGTCCACTTGGCTCTTAGGGTCAATGATAGCCCCTAAGATTTCCGCCTCCTCAAAAGCAGCATTCATCTTGAGCATATGCTCTCGAACTGATGCTCCCTCAGCCATCTTAGTGTTCACAATAGTTCGAAGAGCCTCCTGCCTTGCGGGCCGGCTCTTGTCTGCGAACATAGTTGCTAATGATTGACTTATGTCATATGTAGAAGCCATGTGCTCGTGTTTTGACTGGAGCACATTAGACATGGAAGCTAACATATAGCAACGTGCCATTTCGTCAGCTTTCTTCCACGCCTTTTCAGCCTCTCGCTCTTCAGCGGTGGAACCTTCCGCAATAATAGGGCAAGTTTCGTAAAGGACATACTTATACTCCTCATCTGTGGGTATTATGTCCAGGTTCCTTTTCCAGTCCACATAGTTTGGACCTGTTAACTTATTCTCCTTGAGAATAACGGCAAATGGACTAAAAGAACCTCCCACCATTTCTGAAAATCGAAAAATAAAAGAAAGAATTTAGTTTGTGAAAACAAAATAAAATTTGTGCACTGAAAATAATTTGGCTCTTAGGAAAACTGACATAGCTTCTTGGGAAGATTAACAGTTTCCTAAGCTAAGTGTATTAACCACCACAAATTAATTTTCCTTCTAGGTAATGGTCTAGAGAATAATTCCATCGTGGGATGGCCATTTCCTCTCATTTCCTATGGACATATCTTGCACTATAACCTCCAACGTGGGCTGGCCAATCATAGTACGTGCCCTGGGTTATTAATTACATCCTTCCATTAGATCTAGATCCTTGTGGTATCCCAATCGTATATGGGTTCACTCCCAGGGTGACGCGAGGGGAACCACGATCTCTAATGAGGACCGTGATGGAAGCCATGGGGCCGTTGGAACCCCTCTCCCACTTAGTCTTTTAAAATAAAGGTTTTCTGGAAAATATCCTTTTGAAATTTCCATTAAGTTTTTCCTTAACTCAAAAAATAAAATATCTAAGTCTAATAAAATCTCTATGTCAAGGCTTATATCCTTTGAGAGATTTTCTCCATGGACTAATTTTATTTAAGTTAAAACTTAATGATTTCAAAAATTTTCCAATTAAAACTTTCTAGAGACTTTGGTCTCAAGTTTATTTGACAAAATCATTTTTCTAGTCCAAAACAAAACAAAATGGCTCACCATTTTAATTTACAAAAATATCTAAATCCAATATATTTTTTATGTCAAGGATTAAATCATTTGAGAAAATATTCAAGGATTAATTTTTGTACCAATTAAAATAACCATTTAATTTTTGAAGAAAAATATTTTTCTTGTCAAAACAAAAAGTTCCCAAAGACTTTGGTCTTTGAGAAAAAGCACACATAGGTACATAAAAAAAAAAAAAAAGCATGCTCGAAAACAGTAAACGTTTTCATGCTATTCTATTTTTTTTAAACCTAAGTGTCCAAATAATAGAATTAAATACATTAATTAATGATCTTGTTTAATTCTAAAATCCCTTACTAATATTTTTCATCCAAATATATTCCAAGAATATAAAAATTGCACAAATATTAACTTCGCCTGGTATGGGACCTAAAACGAAAAAGAAAAAAAATAAATTTTTTTTTTACTGGAGGTCCACTGCACCGGCCGCACCGGATCCAGGCCCATTTGTCATGTGGTCCACCGCGGCCGCTGTGAACCAGCAGCACTACATCTCCTGCAGCTTCCAACCCGCCAAGCCGTGACCCGCCCGCCCGTGAACCGCTCCCGAACCGCTTCTCCTCTGCATGCGACCCGCCTGTTTTACCGGATTTCGCCGCCCGACCCGGAATCAATTGCAACCTTCAAAATGAATTCGCCTGGGATTGCTACAGTCGTGGCTCGACTCCAGTGGCTCGTGCAACACGACTCTTCACACAGAAACAGTGGCGGCTCGGCTCGAGGCTCGACTCGGCTCCAACAGCTTAGGAACAGTGCATCTTCTTCTGTTTCGTGCGCGACTTGCAGAGCATATTTTTCTTCGATTTTTTCGGTCTTCTTTGGCTTCTTTGGACATTTTTACTTATAAAAACTCATCCAAAACATAACCACAACCGCCTATACCCATTAAAATTGGGTTTACACAATTAAAACATCAAAGCCAAAAAATTACAGTATGCTCCTATGCTTCGACGGTGAAGCTTACATCAAGCCTATCCCATACCAAAACAGCGAAGGATCATAGGTATAATCATCTTCTCCAATTTTATTAACTACCATGCTCCCTATATTGATCAAAACCAATGGCTCTGATACCACATTGAGGGAAGAAGCAAACTGGGGAGCATGCTCTGTACGTGAAAAAAAATTGGAGAAAAATAACCGCGAGCCATAAAGGCCATACGGAAGCGTGAAGATCATACATTTGCGCTCCTTAACCCTTATAGGATGAGTAAGAGGGGATTGAATCACTGGAATCGCCTCGCTTTGTCCACTTGAAGAAGCTTCCGTTGAACACCTGCTAGCCTTCTACTCCATCTTGTTTGCATGAACGCCTAGCTTTCCAACTCTCGGGATATTCCTCCGCCTAACCTCTAGTCGATGAACACAACAGAGAAGAAGAATGGTCTCAAATATCCTTGGTTCACTCACTATTGATTAGCAGAGTCCAAGGAGAAAACCAAGAAGAGGGAGTGGCATGAGACAGAGAGAGAGAGACGTGAGTCTTTGGGTAGTGTTAGGGAAATTAGGGTTTATTTTTTACCAGAGACTAGTTTTATTGGTTAGCTAAAACAGGTCTCTCATTATCTGATAAACATATCCCCGGGATTTCAAAACACCCGGATGTTATCCTGAGAATCAGTTTGGCCTAACCCTAAACTCCTCTTAACCGTATCTAGAAAAAACCCTACAGTTGAAGTTATTGAGCCAGAAAAATATTTATTATTTTCCTTGGACCCAAAAGGCCCAAAATAATAAATATTAATTATTTATTTCCTGGGCTTATATAAACAACCCAATAAATAATTAATGAGCCCAAATGAACCATAATAATTAATCTTTAATTATTTATTTCTTGGGCCTATATAAATAACCCAATAAATAATTAAACATTAATTATTTCCCCTAGTTTAAGCCCAGGTTAATTTCTTAATTATTCATACTGGACCTAGGCCCTGAATAATTAATTAACCAACTAAACTAGATAATTAATTTTCTCTCAACTCTTATTTTATTTATTTATTTATTTTATTCCAGCCCAGTAATAAATTAGACATTCTGAATAAAATAAAATAAAATAAAATCCTCTTCAATTGAGACCAATTCCTCAACCCAAAAGTAGTTAGGACTTACAGGATATTCCGAGGACCAAAAAGACACATCGTCTTGGCTGCTAAAATGACCAAAAAACCCCTACTGTATAAATACCTGTATTTTGCATTTTAAATATTTTCTAATATCACCATAAGGAAATATTGACCCCAAGGACAATGTTGCATTAGCAAAGTCTCCGACCTACAGGTGAAATGACTAAAATACCCCTCTACACATCACCGTACATTTAGAGAGGAAGAAGTGTACTAACACCCCTCTAAATGACATCTACCATCCTTAGGCTTCTAGTCCAATGATTCACGACTTCCTAGAGTGTTTCCGCTTTCCAAGGGAGCTACCCTAAAGCAAACATCCAAGTCATGTTTCCCAAGGCCCTGGACATTTTAGACCATTCGGACAACCACAAGGGGCGATATAGTGCAGAAAGTATCTTGTACAAGTCTGTCTTAACTAACTAGTCACACATACCCAACATGCAAGTATATTGGCCCTACGATAGAACCTCAACTATAGCAAATCAAAGTATATGCTTCCAGCTTCGCCAGACCACCAACTCATACTCAAGTCGTAGAGTACTAGTCCACGTTGTAGCAGTAGTAGTCTAGGTTTCTATCATATAGTACTTTTAGAAACCACTACTACAGGTCCTGTCCTACGTATTCGAAATACACTTATGTTATGAAGTGAGTGGACTACTCACTGGCTAAAGGTAAGCCATTCCCCGTTTAGAATTCATAACATAATAACCTAAACATGATAAGATTCCCAGTCTCATCAATAGGTTAAGAACAAATATTTATGTGTTAAATAACCCGTGATCCATACCTTACTGTGAAAGACCACCATTCACATTGATCACTTATTTAAACACAATGGGTCTGTTCCAAATGAAAATCGTGCACAAACAAAAATTAAATTCACAAACAATTTCTAATGATAAATTCTTTTATTAAAATATTCGATTTTACATCAGAAACCTATTCTAAGAGGGTATACAATCCAACAACAAGTGGTATCAGAGCCTAGGTTTCGGTAAATACTGGACCTATTGGGTTTTATTTTCTTAAGTATTTTGATCTCGTACTAATTATTGTCTTTTGTTTATAGGATGGTCAAAAGAGTTGTATCGCCTGTCAAAGACTGGCCCGCTGGTTGCGGAAATCCAACTGCCCCACTACCCGTATCTGAGCCACCCTCGTCTAATTCGGAGAGAGAGCATGAACCGCTAGTGCTAGACGACCTGGTTGAGGTGGAGATAGAGGTTGAAGGGAGCCTAGAAGAGTACGAGGGGGATGATGAGAGGGAGGTAGTAGAGTTTGCCAGTGAGAGAGAGGAAGATGAGGAGATGGTCGAGTTGAGTGAGGGGGAGGTAGATGAGCTCAGGAACGAGGGAGACGGTGAGAGTGAAGGGGAGGTGGTTGGGATAGATGAAAAGGATGAGGAGGCAATGGAGGTTCCCTGAACCCCGCAGATAGGAGAAGTTGATAGAACTCCTTCTTGCTATAACCCCAAGGAGTCCAGTAGTGAGGGACCTAGGCCGAGGGATGAAGTTACCCCAGGAGAGAGGGAACTTAGGCAATTAGCTTTAGGTGTGGTAGATAAGGGATTGAGGAAGCTGGAAGAGGATACTAAGGGGTGTGGACTCTGATATGGACTGGGAATAGATGCCAAGTTAAGGAGAGAGGAGTTGCTTGATCCATCCGATTCGGGGAATGAGAGGCCTACACCTAAGGGTACGGTTAGATTAGCGTTGGATGAGCTTTATGAGACAGCCATGAGAGCTAAGAGGGGCCATGAGGGTGAGTCAGGGCAGTCAAGTGAGAGTGTTGGTTTTGCGAGGGACTACATAGGAAGAGCCGATAGCTCCGTGGGGTAGCTTGTGGAACCAGCATCTGACGACTCCAATGCCTCTGTTGAAACTAGAGAGAGTCGGGTATAGAAGACCATGCAGCATTTACTTTTCCCCCTTCGGGATTTGCATTCCTTTGTTTGTTTATTTCTTTTAAAAGAAGCATGTTGCTTATAGGGCTTTATTATTTCACTAAATAACATGGTATTGCATGTGATAACCCATTCTTTTCTACGAAAGCATGGTTTATATAAAAAGCATGAGTTTTAGTTATTACTTGATTTCTCCCTGCATAACATCATCAAATTCTCTTTTAAAATCAGTGGATAACATTGCTATTAACTGATCATTCAACTGAGCATATTCTTTTCCCTTTGGTAATTATCTGACCTTAAGTGAATGTGATCAAAGATGGTACCAAGACGCATAATAGTCGTACATAGCAGAACTGTGCAGGAAAGTGCGTCCCCCACTCCGAAATTTGAGCAGATGCATTGTTCCACACCCGACGTGGAAGAGCACTTGCCACGAGAACAGGAGTTAGCTTCGGAAAGATCATGAGATGTTACCATGGGTCAAGCTTTCGATAAGATGGCTTCGATCCTATAGAACCTAACAGAGAAGGTGGATAAGGTGGCTAGGAAACCACCGTGGCAAGAGGATGAGGCCCTGGAGCATTTCCTGAAGTTCCAACCTCCTACATTACAGGGGAAAGTGGAGTAGGATGAGAAGGCCGAGCAGTAGATTGAATAGATGGAGGATATTTTTTCTACTTTGCAGTACTCAGAAGAGAGGATGGTGAAGTTTGCTGCTTTTCCGATGAGGGGACCGTCTCAAGCATGGTGGCAGCGAGTACGGAGTGATTGGGACTGAGAGGAGCAGGAGAGGACATGGGACAACTTTACAGAAGCTTTCCGTGCCGAGTACATTCCTCGATGGGTAGTTGAGAAGAGGGAGGATGAGTTCCAAACCCTTAAGCAGGGAGGCATGTCCGTTGCTCAGTATGCGGCCCGGTTCACGCCGTTGTCCAAGTACTGCAAGTGCTTGGTCGACATGGAGCAGAAGCGTACCCGGCAATTCGTGAAGGGGCTGAGGCCCGATTTGAGAAAGGCATTAACCCCATCATCGCCAACGTCGTACATTGCTACCATAGACGTAGCTTCCCGGACGGAGAATAAAGATCGGCATCGACCGGTGAATAGACCCTTCCAACTGAATCGTCCACCCATGAGGCCTTTAAGTAACAAGCGACCTGCGGGCTCTATGCTGTGGGGAAATCAGAGCAAGCAGCCTTGAGTGCCTACGGCTAGACCGATGCAAGGCAGCCTGAACTGCCGACTGTGTGGAAAATGGGGCCACACCGAGAGGAATTGCTAGGGAAAAGGGAGTGTAAGGAGGTACTTCAATTGTGGAGACCCAGGTCATCTGAGGAATGCCTGCCCTAAACCCTTAAGGATCGAGCAGATAGCCCCAACCCCATCCAATGGGGATAAATAGAGGTGCTTCTGCTGGACCAGCGGGAACGGGAAGCCAGTAGCGTCAGGTGAAGGCCAAGGTTTTTGCCCTGAACAGAGAAGAAGTCGGAGCGGATGCTACTGTGATCGAAGGTAACCTTTCTATCCGAGGTCGTCTTGTTAATGTTTTGATAGATCCAGGATCCACACACTCTTATATAAGTAAAGTATGTGCATCATATCTGGGTTGGGAAGGAAAGGAATTACCCTATACCCTAGTAGTAAGCTCACCCTTGGGGAAAGTGGTAGAAGCGGGTAAGAAAATGGGGAGTTGTAGAGTTGAGGTAGGAAAGGAACTTTTGGAGACCGACCTCATAATTCTACCCATAGACGATTATGTCCTGATCTTGAGCATGGATTGGTTATCGAAGCACGGAGCTCGTATGGACTGCAAGATCAAGATGGTGCAGTTTGTGAGACCTGGTCGGGATGTAATTGAATTCAACAGTAAGCAAGTGAAGGAACTAAAATTTCTGATTACTGGTGCTAAGGCCTGGAAGTTGCTCAAGAAATGATGTACGGGATATTTGGCGTATCTCCTAAACAAACCTAAGGATCAGTGTACCCTGGAGAGTACAGAGGTGGTAAAAGACTTTCCAGACATTTTGCCTGCTGAGCTCACTCCTCTACCCCCTGAACGGGAAGTTGAGTTTTGCCGTGGACCTGATTCTCGGAGCAGAATCGGTGTTAAGAACCCCCTACTGGACGGCAACGACGCAGCTGAAGGAGTCAAAGGAGCAATTGGAAGAATTGGTGAGACAAGGCAACATCCGATAGAGTACGTCACCGTGGGGAGCCCCGGTGTTGTTTGTTATGAAGAAAGATGGTACCCTGAGACTATGCGTTGATTATCGGGGATTGAACAACTTAACAATCAAGAATAAATACCCGCTACCCTTGATCGACAAGTTGTTCGATCAACTTCAAGGCGCCGCTTGCTTTTCGAAGCTGGATCTATGGCAAGGATACTATCAGGTGAGGATCAAGGAAGAAGACATTCATAAGACTTCTTTCAACATGAGGTATGGCCACTACGAATTTGTGGTAATGCCGTTCGGTGTAACCAATGCACCAGCAGTTTTCATGGATTTGATGCATCGCATCTTCCAACAATATTTGGACAAGTTTGTGGTTATCTTAATTGATGATATCTTCATCTACTCCAAGAATCCGGAGGATCACGTGGAGCACTTAAGGTTGGTCTTAGAGAAGCTGAGGGAATTCAAGCTTTTCGCCAAGTTCAGTAAATGTGAGTTTTGGTTAAGCTCGGTATCCTTTCTCGGCCATGTGATATCCAAGGATGGGATAAAGTTGGACCCTGCCAAGGTGCAAGCCATAACAAATTGGAAATAACCGGAGAACGTTACCGAGATACGAAGTTTCCTTGGGTTGGCCGGGTACTATCGGCGTTTCATTAAAAATTTTTCTACTTTGGCTTCACCGATGATGCGACTGTTAAAGAAGGATGTCGTTTTTTCTTGAAGTGAGAAGTGCAAGAAGAGCTTCCAAGAGCTTAAGACGAGGTTGATTTCAGCACCCATACTGAGCCTACCCGAGGCTGACAAGTCCTATGCACTCTATACGGACGCATCTAAAGAAGGTCTAGGAGCTGTGCTAATGCAGGAGGGGAAAGTCATAGCTTATGCGTCTAGGAAGCTAAAGCCGCATGAAGCTAATTATCCAACACATAACTTGGTGCTGGCAGCTATAGTGTTCACCTTGAAGAAGTGGTGACATTATTTGTACGGTGCCCAATATGAAGTCTTCACTGACCATAAGAGTTTGAAGTACATCTTCACGCAGAAGGACTTGAACCTTTGACAGTGTAGGTGGATGGAGTTTCTGGAGGAATATGAGTGTCCTATTAATTATTACCCGGGCAAGGCGAATGTGGTAGCTGACGCGTTGAGAATGCAAGAGGTGTCGACAGTCCAGGAAATCCTGGAGCAAGAGGCGGAAGTTCAAGAGAGGAAGAACTGTGTGAGCAACTTGGCCCTGAAACCCGATCTGGATCAGGAAATTATATTAGCCCAATAGGACAATGTAGAATTTGAAACTTTCAAGAAGAAAGAGATCACGAGGGGAGGAAGAGATTTTAGGACCGACGAGAAGGGGGTACTGTATTTTCGGGACCGGATTTGTGTGCCAGACATCTAAGACTTGAGGAAGAGGATACTGG
This sequence comes from Voacanga thouarsii, assembly GCA_026120185.1. Lineage (NCBI taxonomy): Eukaryota > Viridiplantae > Streptophyta > Magnoliopsida > Gentianales > Apocynaceae > Voacanga > Voacanga thouarsii. The sequence continues at coordinate 68,183 of JANUWF010001215.1, read as the reverse complement.
CTGAAGATCACAAGAGCAAGTATACCATACACCCTGGGGAGGTAAAGATGTACCATGACCTGAAGAAGAAATATTGGTCGGCGGAATGAAAAGAGATGTGGTTCAGCATGTGACAACCTGCCTGACGTGCCAAAAGGTTAAAGTGGTGCATAAGAAGTCTGCAGGTTTACTGCAACCGTTACCGATCCCCGAGTGGAAATGGGAGGAGGTGGCTATGGATTTTGTGACTGGTCTTCCGATGACCAAGTCACACATGGATGCAATTTAGGTGGTAGTGGACCGATTGACCAAGACATCGCATTTTATACCAGTGAACGTAAATGACTCGATTGAAAAGTTGGCTCAGACGCATACCCGGGAAATTGTAAGGTTGTATGGTGTACCGTCAAGCATTATGTCGGATAGGGACCCTAGGTTCACTTCGAGATTCTAGAGCAAGTTTCAAGAGTCTTTGGGTACCATATTAAAATTCAGCACCTCTGCTCATCCGCAGACCGACGGTCAATCTGAGAGAGTCATCCAGATACTAGAGGACATGCTCCGAGCATGTATTTTGGACTTTGGAGGCAAGTGGATCGAGTGTTTACCACATGCACAATTGGCATATAACAATAGTTATCAGGCATCGATTGGGATGGCACCGTACGAAGCATTATACGGGTGAAAATGTCAAGTACCGATATATTGGGGATGGGCGGAAGAGGAGAACATTAGAAGGACTGGTGAGGTATGCATTCAGGAAATGACGGACAAGGTCAAGGTTATCCGAGAAAGGCTAAGGGCAGCGCAAAGCCGACAGAAAAGCTACGCAGATTCTAGAAAAAGGGAACTGGAGTTCTAAGTGGGCGATTGCGCATTCTTGAAGTTGACTCCTAGTAGGGGAATCCTTAGGCATCCGAGAGGAGGGAAGTTAAGTCCTAGGTATTTAGGACCTTTCCCGATATTGGAGAAAGTTGGGCCGGTTGCCTATAGATTAGACCTACCTGATGGCCTAGCTGGGATGCATGATGTTTTCCATGTATTTCAGTTGAAGAAGTACAACCCCGATCCGAGTCGTGTACTCAATGAGGAACCATTGGAGTTGCAACTGAATCTGAGTTATGTGGAGAGACCAGTCAAGATCTTGGAGTGGAGTATCAAGACCCTTCAAAACAAGTAGATACCTACGGTGAAAATACTTTGGGATCATCATGTAGCACAAGATGCAACATAGGAAATGGAGGAATGGTTAAGGTGGAAGTATCCAAATATGCTCTAAGGGTAACGCCTCTGAATTTCAGGACGAAATTCTCTTAAGGGGGAGGGGATGTAATACGCCGCCCAAAATCACCTTTGACTATGGGGAAAAAGGTCATGCATTGCATAACATTTCGCATTTCACATTTCATGTGTTATCTTAAAATCATTCTTGCATGGGTGCACGTGATTTTCAAAGTTGCTTTTGCATTTGATTTATTTGGTGTGAAATAATTTTGTTGTTTAAGAGTTGGTTAAGTGAAGTTTAGTCGAGGAGATGGAAGGATGAGAATTAGGGTGGAAAGAATTTCTTAGAGATATTAGCATTGGAGTTGGTTTGAAATAGCGGGGAGGTTGGTGATTTCCTTTGGTGACCCGAGTTCGAATCTTACCTCTTGTGAATCTTAGTTTTCTTTTTAAAAATTCTTTTTCCTAGACTCCTCCATGTTTTGGCCAAAAAGACCCTAGCCATCCTAGTAAATTTTCAGCGCCATTTTTCTAAGGAAATAAGTCTCTATATTTATCTCCTAAATTCAAGGATTTTTTATGTGAATAAAGTTTATTGTTATTTTCAGCTTTTGTCCCATTTGATTTTCGAAAAAAAAAAAACCCTAGTTGAATAAAAAAATTCCAACTTGATTTTAACTTACTAGATTTTGTAAAGGATAGTTGGAATTAAAGTGATATTTTTCTAGTTGGATACCTTGTGGATTTTGAACCTAGAACCTTAGCTAAAAATCTGGAAAATTTTCCAGCTAGGTGCCGCCACTTTTTGAAGGAGTTTTAGCCCAACTCAAACTCTTCCAACACTAGGAAATCTTATCCAAAATCCTTTAGCAAATCAGATTTTTTTTCAATCCTACTTCAACTAGGTTTTGCTTCCTTTTCCTAGCAGAATTTCGGCAGCCTTGTGCAAGCACAAGCTGTCTGAAATTCCAGCACTCCTAAGTGCAGTCCAACTCTTCAAATCCTAGCTCGAAACATCTAGAACACTCCTCATCAATTCAGATTACCTTAGCCACACAAAAACCAGATTTTACTCACCAAAATTCCAGAAATTCGGCCAGCTTAGGAACCAGAATTTCGGCAAGCCTTGCACTGGAAATTTCGGCTAGCTTGCACTCCAACTCAAACGAAAATTCTGCACACCAAAACCTACCAAAATCCTCAGCTGATTAAGCCAATTTTCAGCACCTAAAACCCTCACCTTTTCTCTATAAATCACAGTAGAACAACAACTAAAACAGTCCAGAATTTCTCCCCTCTGGTTAAGTGATTTTCGCACAGCACATGAGCTATTCTTGCACAGAATTTTAGTTCTCAAAACCTACTCAAACTCTTCCTTGTTTTAGCCAAAAACTCAGAATGCACACAGCCCTTTTCTTGGGCAATATTTCGACCAGCGTAAGGTAGCAATTGCAGAATACATTCTCCTCATATACCCTCCTAAATTCGGCAACAACAAGGTGCACAACAAGTTGCAATTTTCAGCCTTGCTGTCTATGAAACCTAAAGCCATTAGGAGTCTTTCTTAACATCACCATCTAACCCTAAACTAATCTTCTCTAACCCTAAATCACTGTAGCCGACTACCTTCTCCATTCTACATGAAAATTCCAGCAAGAATCTCCCAACAATTTTCAAAAATCACAAGAACAATTCCTAGCAAGAAACCGATCACACTCAAAGTTAAGCAAAAACCATCTTAACTTCTTGATTCCTTTCTTCCATCAATTCTTCTCCTTTTCTTCCCTTGAATCACACCACCTAAAGGTTGATTTCATCCATTTTACCTGCTTTCGGTCAAAAGGAAGGAAAGATGGCAGCTTTTCCTTTCTACTGGAACGAACTCGGGACGAATACCATAGGAGCATCGAGATCTTGTTAACTCGGTTGTTGCAAGGTAAGGGAATCCTTACCCTTGATGTCGACATTAATGTTTAATATGGTTGATGATGTCTATTAGCATGATGAATTGGTATTTTGAGTCGAGTAATTAATTAAGCATATTCGATGCCTAGCAATATCATATTTTACTGTGGTAATGATAGATATGAGTTGCGATGGTCAAGTCAAGCCTTTTTGATATAATATTCATGTCTTTGATGAATATATGGTCATAAAATATGAACTTTGGGGATTAGTTAATTTATTGGGAATTAGATAGAGGATTGCAAATTGTTATGGGAATAAATGAGTTTAGAGCATGTTCGAATTGATTGAGACCCTGATCTTGATATTATATGGTTTTAGATCAGGACGATATTTGAGGAAAGCAATCTATGATTTTATCTCATTTATCTGAGGCATATCAAGTAAGTCCTTGCATAAACTCTTTTGTTAAATGTTGTGATGACAAGTCTATGTTGTAAAGCTTTGTGAAGCTATTGTTAAACTATGTTCGCTTGGGTTGTAGACGTGGATATTTATTCTTTAAACAGTTTTGTCAAACTAATGACTTTTTCAATAAAACTATTCTTTCTCCTAAATTTTTAGAAAACTCATTTAAAGGAAACCACGTTGTACTAAGCCAAGGTATGGAAATTTTGAATCCAGAATTGATCGATATGTTCGTTGAGTACTCAATAAGGGTAGGCTAACAATACTAGTATTGGAGGGCAAGAGTAAGTCTTTTCGTAGGAGGCCACCTCCAGAAGATAAGCTCGGCTTGAAGAGGCGACAATATTGGTTGGTTAGACCAGTCTGAGCTAGAATTTGTACCTGGTAAGGTATTATTATTTTCCTGGCATGGACACCCGGATGGTTTTGTTGGGTGTAGAGAAGAAGGAGTATCTCACCCGGTGAGCTGTACACTCACCCTGATCAGAACGCCCAACGTGTGGTAATCTGGTCCTAGCAAGGTGCACAAAGTGTGGTGCTTTGTCCTCATGAAGCCCAACATGTGGTGCCATGACTGTTTATTCGAGTGGATGATTTGTTTTGTATAAAGTGTGATTATGAGAAAAACCCACTCCTTACGAAAAGAAAGTATTTATGAGTTGCCAAATATTTCTGCAAATGTTTTCCACTATACATACACGAACAGTTTGAAACATCATGTGCACACACGGGACTTATTGAGATTTCATCTCACACTATTTTATATCATGTTTGTAGGAGATAGATTGTGCTGAGCCAATGGGGCATGTGATAGTTGAAGCTTTTGCTTTTTTTCTCCCCCATTTTGTTCTAGGAACTAGTTGTTGTTTAAGCTTCTGAACGATATTTTTCTTATTTCGTATTGCTCCAATTTGAGCCGGATGTAATAAGAGTTTTCCTCTATTTATCTAAGTTAACTTTTTTGGGGTTACCTTTACATTTTATACTTCGTTTTAAAGACCCCTTGTCCTATGGGACGGGGCGACATCCCCGCCCTTTTAGGGTACGTAGTAGTGGGGTGTTACAATTTCACAAATATCCCAATATGTTATAAACATTCCAAGGTTTCATAAATACATAGATCATACATACTATATGGCTATTGCATGTTATACGAAAGTAATGATTCAAAATATGCTATGTTTTTCGCAACTCTTTTATGCATGAGAATTCGCAATTCTATGTGTTCAACAAATTTTAATGCAAGCTTTTGTATATAACATATCATGAATTTGCAATTTCCCAAAATAGGGCATAATTAAATATTGTGTGAACAATAATTTGCCATTTGTTTCACAATAGACCAACATGCTCTCAATATAGTAATTTTCCAAATTAAGGATCTTGTCCTAACATATGTGAAAATATCACTTGCATAAATAAATCATTTCATAGTTCAACTTTTCTTGAATAACCAAACAATTTATTTTACAAATATAAATTTGTGAATAAATATTTATGCAAAGAAAACATTTATGTACATAGAATTATTTCAAATGCACTCCTATGTTTAGGAAATCTTGAAATGCGGGGACTTATTTTAAGTCCAAGTAAAAAAAAAGAAAATTTATAATTCCATCTTAAGCTTGATGATCACGCACTTGATTTCCAACAAATTCTACTACATAAATAATAATATACATCAATTTCCTATCATAAAATGATATACTTAATAAAATTCCTCTGTATTATCCATAATCTTACGCAAACCTAGCTCACAATTTAACTCACACCAATCCTCAACATACCACATATTAACCCTAAATTTCTACTTCAAATCATACCAAATTAAGACATACATACACTCAGCAAATTTTTATTATAACATAATATATTCACTTTGTCAAAGTGTTAATACAATAGCTTCATAGAAAACTGAATCTAGTCAATAAATAAAGGCTTAATATAATCACTTTAACATATAACATAAAATCTTCACAAATTGAGTTCAAATAATAATTAATTAAGGTTCAAATGTACTCAACAAATTCATAGATATATCATTCAACCATATAAGGAATGATCATACTGTATAAACACAAGACATAGAATAGCTAATATATAGTAGCTTAATTTAATCATACAATCACATCAGCATCTAAGTACTAAACTAGTCACTTCATATCATTTATAAAGAAATACAACAACTACTCATATTGATATAAACACAATCACATAGCTAAAACATGATTTTCTTTCCCAATTACCAAATCTATAGATTAATGAAAATATGGCAGAACAGGGGTTGAATTGTTGCATTCAGATCACTAAGAAAATCAACTACAAACAACATGGAAATTTACATTATACAAATTCAATATGTGGGAGAGTAACTATCAAAGTTTTAGAAAAATCCAAGGCGTTTAACTATACTAGTTAAATGCTCAAAATTACGGCGATACAATAGTAACAGTGATACTCTATTTTGGCAACAAATTTGTAAAAATTACTGAAGGCAAAGCACTTGGCCAAATCAGGTTATTTCAAGGGAAAGATACTCCTTGACCATATTAGTTTTATGTATTAAAATATCAATTTAAAATTTAAAAGGGAAATGGTTAAATCAGGGGCACAAACAAAATATCAGCCCTAGGAAGTCACTGTACAGTATAATTTTGGGAAATCATATAAACAACCAAAAAATGCAATTGACATGATTATAATCGGAAAATACTCATGAGATGTTGTAGAATCAAATAGAAATAGAGCTCAACATCTTTCTTAACAAAGATGATTACTATTGTATGAAAAAATTCACCAATCATGTAATTCTAGTAAGTAAAACCAACTTCCAAACAACAATTCCTCTTCAATCCCCTGTCGATACATCCCCAATAACTTCAAATCTACACACACAACATCAATATAGTACATTAACATCAAATTCACCCCATCTCCTTCACATCACAATCATCACAAAATCAACTATCCTCAAGAATATCAAATCTGCACAACAAGAGCTTCTCATATGAAACATGAATTAATCAAATAGATGAGTTCAAATCACTAACCTAATTTGAAGAGCACTTGTAAAAACTTGAATTAGCAACTTAAAACCCTTCAATATTAGTAATTAAGTAAGACTTAAAGACTTTTTTTTTTTTAAAGAAAATCAATGAAGCAAAGAGATGAAAACGTAGCCAATTCAGAGGGAGTGAGATGAGAGCAGAACTACAATTTTACTAACTATGAGAGGATGGGTGAACGAAACTGAGGGCTGAAAATCTGAGAAATTTTGATTTTCAGTGATGAATTAAAGGTTTGAATTGATTATCTTGCACAAAAAATAATTTTAGAATGTTAGATTTAATAAAAATCAAATGTTGAGATTAAAACTCATCAATAGCTAGGATGGGCTACTATAAGGAGGATATGATAGTAATTTTTCTCATTTAGGGCACTCTATGATTTATTGGAATAAATAAATAAATAAAAATTAGCCTTGTATAAAAATAAAGAGCAAAGGTTTAAGAAGTTTACATATAGGCCAAAAAGTACAAAGAATAGTCTTAAAGTTCAAAGTCTAATCAATTAATAGTCAAAATTAATTATATTAAAATATTTGAAATATTTAAATAAGATTTTCATTTAAAAAATAAACATTTGATCAATTATAAAAGCAATTTATCACATTTTCCCCAAAAATAGTATTTTTCAATAAATAAATTTATGAAGTACATATTAATAATTAACTCCCCACCTAGGATATAAAATTAAACATAATAAAGCATCACATTATATTCACATATGTATATATAAATTTCCTACACAAATATTTCACTTAAAAATGAAGGATATAAAATGTAGTAGCAAATTTATATAAAATAAATTCCCCGTGAAATATGAAAATATTCACTCATATATTCAAATGAATTCTCACACAATTCCCATTTAATAATATTAAATGAAATGCCATTTTATATTTATATGAATGTATGATAATGAGAAGAGTTACATCCTTACCCACTTAAAATAATTTCATCCTCAAAATTGTTGATATCATACCTCAAATCAAATTCGAATACATCTTCTTAACCCATTCCTTAGTTTCTCAAGTAACATCTTAAATTCTATGATGTTTTGATAATACCTTATCCACAGAAATTTTGTTATTCCTCAACTCTTTAATATTTCGCTCCAAAACTTTCACTGGATTCTAGTTCCAAAATTCTTTTATTCCTTCCCCTACGATAGAAAAAAAGAGTGATAAGTGAGAGACGAAAGAGTTAGTCAAGGTTTGTAGAAGGTGCCTAAGGGTTTTTTCTGATTTTCAAATACAATATGTGTTAATCTTGATGACATAAGATATAATATATATCAGCTAAAACCCCTATATTCTTAATAAGTGACCTGCTAGGGCTAACAAAAAAGCCTAGCCATCCCACTCAAGGCCTTGGCTAGCCAATTCTCGCCTGGTTGGGCTAGGGCATAATCCCTTAGTCTTTGGTCCTTGTTCCTGGGTCGACAGTTAATTATTTATTTAATCATGGTCCAGAACAAGCCCAAAATAAATAACTAAATAGCCCAAATGTACCAGGCTTTTCCCTTAAGTCTTTTTCTGGTTTAGGCCTGGGCTAACTATATTTATCCAACCTAAGCTTGACCTCTGAATAATTAATTAACCCATAAACCATGCTTTTAATTAATTCTCTCTTAGACCTTTTATTTTATTTCAATCCAATAATGAATTAAGCTTAAAAATTAAAATAAAACCCATTTGTTCAAGACCATATCCTTAGCCAAAAAATAACTACGCTTTACGAGCTTCCCCGAGAAGCAAAAGGCACATTGTCATTCGCTACTAATTTGACCATAATACCTCTACTATACAAATAGCTGTATTTTGTATTTTTAAATATTTTCTAATATCACTATAAGAAAATATTAACCCCAAGGGAAATGATATGCTTAGCATGTCTAAACAGGTGTAATGACTACAATATCCCTCTATATAGCACCCATCTCTAAGTTAGGAGAAATGTACTAATACCTCTCTCAATAATATCTACAATCGTTAGACATTCAGTATGATAATCATAATGTCCAGAATGTACCTGCTTATCTCAAGGAACTACCTAAAAGAATGCAACACCATGTCATGTTCCTAGGGCCCTAGATTATTTAGATTATCCTGGATAATCAGAATGGTGCAATTTCTCCAACTCGGAGCATAGAAGCTTTCTTGTATAAATCTGTCTTAACTAACTAGTCACATATACCCAACATACAAATATATTAGTCTTATGATAGGACCTCACCCATAGTATATTAAAGTCAAAATATAGGAAAGTTATATTAAATAGCATACATTCCAACAATGATACTATAGGAAAGTTAAATGGCATATCATAAAGGAAGTGCAACATTCATCATAGAGAGTGTTTTCATAAAAGCTTAAATAGCAAATAAAAAAATTTTCAAAAGCAACCATTTCATAGAATAATATATATTGCATGCATATACATATAGCTCATAAAAGAAATAGATATCATACCCGATCTATTTTTTTATTAAAACATATTTTGCAGAAAAAAAATTTTGAAGTTCCGTAATAAACAAACATAAATACTTAATTATCAAAATTCTCAATACAATACCGCTTCCACCATCATTACTCTTTGCTCATCATAGTTACTCATCACTTGGATTATCAGAGTTAGATTTGAACTGTCAACTCCAAGACTCAGTTAGGTCTATGAACCTAAGAAATTATTGGCTTTCCCAGAAGTAGTACTCACTAAATCGTTTGAATTGGACTCATCCAACCATCCCATAGTGTTCCCAGTCGGGTCCATGTGCTTAAGGATTCTGTACTTGTCTACTTCACCTATAAAAGCAAAGTTTATGGTCCAAGCCCTTTTATCCAGCCACTCAAGGGTTTCCTCAATTTTCTCATTCTGTTTTGGTTCCACTATCCTAGCTCTCTTGTGGAGCCTTTTGTAGGATTCGCTCATGCACACTAAAACCTAGACAAAAAGGATTACTCTCATGCAAAATTATGAGTCAAGTGAATAGAAGGTTGATTATTTTATTCAAGCCATTTTCAAAAATTTTCTATTAAGTTCTGCAACAGTGTGTGTTTTGTGGGAGACTCACACCAATGGCTAGTTACTTTACCAATTGGTTCAAAACCACCATGACATCCAAAGGATAGAGGCGTCTCATTGCAGTCCATATGAGGATAGTACCCAAAACAAATGGCGAGAACCAGTGCTAGCAGGTTAATTTTTTGATAGTTGTAGGGTTTTGATTTGAGAAGAAAAAAGTCTCTACATCTCAAGTAACAGTCAAGACGGTGTTTTATATTCATATATATAACTTTCATGAACTACTTTTAGTAGACACATAAAGCTCTAGTCATAATTTCTATGGCATTTGGATTTCATAATTGCAATTAGACCCATAAGGTTATAACCATTATAATTTGACCTAAATAATTATAAACACTTTTAATGTCTTTGAAATTCTTTCTTCTCACAAACTGAGCCCATAATATTATCATATAAATTTTTTAGTATCAATTCCTATATTGTGTGTGACATATTACATTTTCTGGTCAATTGTTGCAAAATATGAACTAATCCTAAAGACTATAGGATTAGTAATTCTTTTGTAAATATGATTAATTATTTAATTAATAAATCCATATTTAAGAAATCAAGAGCAGTATCTAACAATGCATCATAACCACCGAAACATCCAGGAAGTTATGTGTCTTGACATAGACCTTTCAATAGGAAAATGCCACTGCAATAAACTCCTTTCATCATTCTATATCTTATCTAGTCTAGAATATGGAATTAGTGCTAACTCCCTTTAGAATATAATTTATTCTAGTCTGGATTTATTAGTACTTGCTCTTGGAATCCATTATTCAATATATGTATCATTTGGAACTATTTCAAATATATAGTTGCCTTGGCCAATGACTTCTTGAGTAATAATTTCTTACAAATGGTCGTGAGATATATTCTCCTACTATTAGGAGTGATGAATCCTTTATTGACCCTCCCAACTACTTTGGTTTACTTCATATTTTACCTAATATCCATCATATATAGGAAACTCCAAGGATTAGAATTAAAGTAAAATACTTAGTAAACAAAATACAATGGAGATCTCAAGTCTAAGGATACTTGCACATTTGTGATAATGAAATTCTATCACTAGCACTAAATAGTTATCCGTGTGATTATCTTGTGACTAAGTCATCCAATAAATTTGTTCACTTAACAAGTATTCACGTGTTAACCTTGAGTATCACAATACTCATAGGTGTGGGAAAACCTACGTGATCTAATCAAGAAGTATAACACGTGCTAGTCCTTACACATTAATGATATTCCATCTTATTAATATTATGAGTAGGGATAGTTTAAGTACAAGCACTATACAATGTTGTAGGAATCTCACATCATGATCTCCATCATAATTTCCTTAATATTGTACATTGTGTTTAGGACTTTATCTATTTGTTCTATACACAAATCCAAATAACCAAAAAAACTAAAAGCTAAAGAATGCCATTTATTTAATAAATATGTAAAATAATTTATACAAGTGATTAATTCTAGGGTATAATACCAACACCTTTCTAGATCCTACTCAATGTCTATCTTAATAGGGTCAAGACTATCTAATGCTATAGACTCAACCTCATTTTCACTACCATTTTGTACTAGCTAATTCTCTTCTGGCGACTCGAAGAAGGAAGAGTCATCAGACGGTAGGTTTGCCCTAGTTGTTGCCTAATTAGAGGGGTCGTGGATGTACGAGCGACAGTAACTATTTTAACCAGCTTACACACATAAAACACACTCGAGTTGGTAACAAATTTACATACTTAAAGTCTAAATCCCTGTAACAAAAAAAAATGCCTAGATCTAAGCTCTGATACTGCTCATAAATCCTATTACCTATGTACCTTAAAAAGGGGCAGGGCTATGAAACCCTACCCAAGACCGCCCGTAGAATAGGGGGAAGACAAAAAACTAAAACAGTAAACATACTTGTAAAACCCCACCTAAAGCCAACCTTAGAGAAAAAGGGTTAGGATGCATATCATGTCATTCTACATAAAAATATATATATATATTTGAATTATTTTATGTGCTTTAGAATTGTGGTTTATAGGTTAAAAGGCTTAGTTATGCTTATTGGGTAGGAAGGGTAAAAAAGTAATTTTACTTGAGGTCAAAATAGGAAGATGGCTTGAGGTGTAGATAAGAAGAATATTTGGATAAGAAAATAAGAACAAGAGTTAGTGTGATTTAGTGGTTAGAGCGTTCAAATTAATATCTAAGGTCATGAGTTCAAATCCTATCGCTTAAGTTTTATTCATCATTATCTTAGCTATGTTCGAATTTTTGTTTTTCTTACATCCCATAAAGATAGGAATGTTGCCTTAGGGGAGACATGAAGAGAATGTCCAAGATCATATAATAATGTCCTAAAAGGAATTCTAGAGGAATTCTTGTCCCTTTTATTATCTCTATCTTTGTCCTAACCTCTTCATAATTTAAATCATCCAAAATCCATTAAATCTCTTCTATTAATTCAAAAAATTCTGTGATAATTCCTTGGACTTGAATTTCAAAAATCAGTCTTGTGGGATAGGGGAATGACTGAAAATAAGAGAGGAATTAGGATGGGTTCCTAAGGGAAACAAACCACTCTGGTTAAACCATCAATCCTACCTTCATGTTGTTCATAATTTTTAGTGAAGGAAAATCTGGGAATTTTCCAGAATTTTGCAGACCAGCTTTCGAAAAATTCAGCCAATAATTCTACCCTTTTTTTCCAGAAAAAATGGTCATTTCATGTGGCTTGAAGGCTGAAAATTCTGTGCAATTTTCTGACTGTTCAAACTGCACCAAAAAAAATAAAATAAAATAAAAAATCCTGCACAATTCGCTGCATTCTAATATGGAATTGGAGCTGTCTTTTTGTCATCAATTCAGCTGAAACGCCCTCTGTTTTTCTCCAGAAAGAAGGCTGTAAAATCATCATTGAAAGACCTTCAAACACCCCAGAAAAACAGCTACCAATTGGGCCAAGGAAATGCAGAAAAATTCTGCACCAAAAGTCTTCATCATTCGAAACTCTTGAGCATTGAAAACCAGAAAAATTTCCAATTTTGTCTTTCCATGCCAAGGCCGAAAAACACCCTTCAAATATCTGGAAATTGGACCTTGTTCAGCCATGGACTAAACACCATTGACCTCCACACCTACCTTGAGTACTTGGACTCCATAATTACACCTCAAAAAGCTCCTAAGATTACTCTATCCAAAACTCTTTTGAACTTCAAAAAAAATTCCAGAATTCTTGCTTCATTAAAACACTCTTGTATCAAGTAAAAAAACTAGAATTTTCTCTGCCATTAAAGATTGAATTTTGTCCAGCCATATAACTGAACAGCCTTCACTCATTTCAGCAAGATTAGCTTGTTCAGTCGGCACCATTGGAAAGCAAAGTAACCTTCCTTGATCAATCACCATTAGCTGATCTTCTACCTCAAACCACTCCTTATTTTTCTCCATTTGATTTTCAAAAAAATCTGATCACTCTCTTTCCCTCTAGCTAAAAACCAAAACTCCTATCTATTCCAAACCATTCGGCCAATAGCATTTTAGAAAATCGTGAGCCTTTTCTCTCAAAACACCAAGAACACACACTACACTTCTTCAAGCCTAAACCTATTATAAACACCTCCAATCCCTCTCAAATACTCTAGATCACTCATACAGAATCCCTAGACTTTATTTTGGTCTTTATAACACAAAATCAAACAAAAGAAAATTTTGGAATGGATCAAAATCAATTTTTTTTCTTGAAGGTCTCAAGAACATCATCAAGGTAAATCAAGAACAACCTTTTTTTTCATCCTTTTCCATTCAATTTTCAATATACCATACTAATGCTCTCTCTCTCTCTCTCTCTCTCTCTCTCTCTCTCTCTCTCTCTCTCAGCTGAAATGGTTGATCAATCATCAACCATGGCTATTTTTCCTTTGGACCACTCAAGACTCTCAAATGTGTAGATCTTCTCTAGTCTTCATCAAGTGATCATCTATCAAGTGTTTATTCTTAAATCCTCCTTTTTTTTATTTCTGAATCCATGTCTCTTAGATGTTAATAAGAAGATTGAATATGAATGGGGGATTGAATGTATGCATGAGGACGAAGGGGATGAGGTTAGGACATGAGGATTGATATATATGATTAAAGCTTTATGGAATTTTCTTTTGCATCTTATCATGATTAGTGAGATTTATGGATGTTTGAAGCATGTTAGATGTTATGGCACCAAAGCTGATTAGGCTTTTATATTCTTATTTTCCATAGAAGCCATGAATAATGATTATGCCTAGTAGGAAATTAGCCATGTGAAAGTATGTGTTAATTCAAGTATATGATCATGAATGAATTAGCCTATTAGTCGATGTTTGGGAATGTGTTTATGAATCTTTTCTAGCAATAGGGAAATCATCATGAAAGATTAGTTTCTCGTTAATCCTAGGTTATTTTTATTAACAAATTTTATTAATTTAACTAGAAATACCTCTATATTTTTCCTAAGAGATTCGAAATTCCTAGGGAGATTTGAAATAGATTATTAATTAAAATATTAATATTTTATTGGTCAAATAAATAATATCTTTATTACAAAAAATGATATATATATATATATATAAATAAAATCTTTTATAATAATAATAAATAAAATATTCGAATTAATTAATGATCATGTGGACCATAACTAAAACTTTTTACCTCTATCCATAAATATTATTTAAATTCAAATTTATTTGTTTAACATAACACATTTATTATTAATTTTATTACTACTAACTATTTGTTATCTATTAATTATTAATTAAAAATTAAGTGTAATTTATTATTTATTAATTTATAATAATACCATTTAAATATTACTATTTACCAATATTATTTTGGACTTAGTATTATTCAATATTTAACACTAGTTTATTTCTTAGTAATAATACTCATAATTTATTATTTGAAACTATAACTTATTAGTATTTATTTTAGAACCTCTAGTTATTTTAACTTATCAAACTAGATTTATTTTATAAAATACTTTATCAAGTAGCATTAAAGCTTAGGATATTATGGTCATGGTTGTAACTAGTTGTAGTATGAATTATTTATGTAAGGCAGATATAGTCCGAACGTTATCTTATGCCTTTTGTTTACCCTAGGCAGGGTTAGGTTGACCTTGGAAGATCTTTGAATCCCAAAAGAGCAAAGCATCAGGTAAGCTTCTGCATGAAATCATTAGAAGTCCCAAATTATTGTGGCAAGTCAAATTCGATGTGTATGAACAGTCGTTTGAAAAGGCAAGTAAGGACAGTTTTTCCTTTTTATTTCAATCAACCAAACCATTTGAAAAATTAAACAAGCGGGTTTGTACAAAATGCTAAACTCTTTCTAAAACCCAACTTTGACAAGAATTTTAGAAACCTTAATTGCTATTTCCAAGTAAAACATTGAATGATCAATTTTCTCCCAAGTGGGACAAGTAACGTTGAGTACTCAACAATGGTAGACAAGTAGGACTAGTCTTTGAAGGGTTACGATAAGTCTCTCAGTAGGTGGCTGTTGGAAAGTATGCCCTCATAGACTAGGTTTCTGATGTAAATATCGAATATTTTAATAAAAGAATTCATTTACAAAAATCGTTTGGGAATTTACTTTTTATTTGTGCACAATTTCATTTGGAACAGACCCATTGTGTTTAAATAAATGATCCATGTGAATGGTGGTCTGTCACAGAAAGGTATAGATCACGGGTTATTTAAACACACAAACATTTGTTCTTGACCTATTAATGAGAATGGGAATCTCATCATGTTTAGGTTATTATGTTATGAATTTCAATGCGGAATGGCTTACCTTTAGCCAGTGTGTAGTCCACTCACTTAATGACATAAGTAAAAAAATATGTAGAACAGGACTTGTAGTAGTAGTTTCTTAAAGTACTATTTGGTAGAAACCTAGGCTTGTACTGCTACAGCATGGACTAGTACCCTATGACTTGAGTATGAGTTGGTGGTTTGACGAAGCTAGAAGCAAATACTTTGATATGCTAGAGTTGAGGTTCTATAGTAGAACCAATATACTTGTGTATTGGGTATATGTAACTAGTTAGTTAAGACAGACTTGTACAAGATAGTTTCTACACAATATCGCCCCTTGTGGTTGTCTGAATGATATAAAGTGTCCGACCTTGGGAAACGTGACTTAAATGTTTGCTTTAGGGTAGCTCTCTTGAAAAGCAGAAACACTCTATGAAGTTGTGGATCATTAGACTAGAAGCCTAAGAATGGTAGATGTCATTTAGAGGGGTATTAGTATACTTATTCCTCTCCAAATGTACGGCGATGTGTAGAAGGGTATTTTAGTCATTTCACCTGTAGGTCGGAGACTTTGCTAATGCAGCATTATCCTTGGGGTTAATATTTCCTTATGGTGAGATTAGGAAATATTTAAAATGTAAAATACAACTATTTATATGGTAGGGGTATTTTGGTCATTTTAGTAGCCAAGGTGATGCGTCTTTTTTGTCCGCGGAATAGCTCGTAAGTCCTATTTAATTTTGGGTTGAGGATTTAGTCATAGTTAAAGAGGATTTTATTTTATTTTATATTATTCAGGAAGTCTAATTTATTATTAGACTGGAATAAAAATAAATAAATAAAAATGAGTTGAGGAAAATTTATTATCTAGTTTAATTGGTTAATTAATTATTCAAGGCCTAGGTCCAGTTTGAATAATTAGAAATTTAACCGGAGCTTAAACTAGAGGGAAATAATTAATGTTTAAATATTTATTTGGTTATTTATATAAGCCCAAGAAATATATAATTAAAGTTTAATTATTTTGCTTCATTTGGACTCATTAATTATTTATTAGGTTATTTCTATAAGCCCAAGAAATAAATAATTAATGTTTATTATTTTCTTTGGACCCAAAAAGCCCAAAATAAAAATGGCTTGGACCGTTGGGTTTCTTCCAGATACAGTTTAGATAAGTTTAGGGTTAAGCCAAACTTATTCTGTTGATAACATCTGGGAGTTTAAAATTTTATATCCCGGGGATATTGTTATCAGATATCTAAGACTTAGTATTTTGCTAATGATAATACAAGTCTCTTGGAAGGAAAAAGAACCCTAATCTCCCTAAGCCTCTCTCTCTCTCTCTCACGAGAGTCAATTTCTCTGGTGGGTCTCTCTCTCTCCCTCATGAGCCTCTTTCTTTCCTCTTGTTCTTGGTGCTTTGCTAACCAATAGCAGTAGAACCAAGAAGGATTGAGATCACTCCTCTTCACCTTTTATTTCACTAAGAAGGATTGAGGCAATGGAATATTCCGTGAGCCGGAAATCATGGTGTTCATGCAAACAAGGCGAAGTAGGAGATTAGCGGGATTCGAACCGAAAGCTTCATCAAGCGGACAAGAAGGGGCTGTTCCCGTGGTTCAATCCATTCTTTCACAACCTTAAAGGTTTAAAGCACGCAAAGGTATGGTCTTAACACTTTTGTGCTCCTATTAAGGCTTGCAGGTTTTTTTTTTTTTTTTTTTTTTGCTCTCTGTTTTTTTCCCCCCGTGAGCATGCTCTCTATTTTGCCAAACCCATCAAAGTGGTATTAGAGCCTTGTGTTTTGATCAACTTAGGGAGCATGTTAGTTAATAAAAATGGAGAAGATCATTGCTTGGTGCCTAAACCTGTGATCCTTCGCTGTATTGGTACGGGATAGGTAGTTTTGTAAGCTTTTTAGTGGAAGCATAGGCTATTGTAAAATTTTATGCTTTCATAGAACGATCATGTAAACCTAATTTGGAAGGGTATAGGTGAATGTGGTTTTGGTTTGGATGTGTTTTTGTTTTGAAAAATGTCCAAAGAAAACACAGAACAAAGCAGCAGAAAAAGTTATAAGAAACTGGGAAAAATTTCGCGCAGAGAAAAAACGAAGAAGAAGATTATTGTTCCCAAGCCGCCGCCACTGGAGTCAAGCCACGCTAAGCCACCACTGTTGCTGGGTCTGGAGTTGTGTAGCCTGGGAAGTGGCTCGGAGCTGGTGCACTAGCCAATTGCAATTGCAAATTTGCAATTCGTGTGTGGGTCGAACGAGCAGGTCTCGAGCGCACACACAGGCGGAGAAGTTGGAGCGGGTCGTGGGCGGCTCCACAGGTTGCAGGAGCTGGTGATCTGGTGCTGCTGATGCACCAAGCTTGCAGTGGACCGTAGAGCAAATGGGCTCCAATCCAATGCAGCTGGTGTACATGGACTGGACAATTTTTTTTGCAATTTTTTTTTGTTTTTTTCTTTTGTTTTGGGTCTTATAACAGGCGAAGTTAATATTTTTGCAATAGTTATTATTCTTGGAATATATTTGCATGAAAAATATTAGAAAGAAATTTTAGGATTAAACAAGACCATTAATTAATTAATTAATGTGTTTAATTCTATTATGTGGGCACTTAGGTTTAAAAAATAGAAAAGCATGAAAACGTTTACTGTTTTCTAGTGTGCAATTTTTTTTTTCTTTGTGTACCTATGTGTGCATTTTCTCAAAGACCAAAGTCTTTGGGAACATTTTTGACAAAAAAAAATATTTTTGTTCAAAAATTAAATGGTTATTTTTATTTGTTCAAAAATTAATCCTTGGATATTTTCTCAAAGGATTTAATCCTTGACATAAAAAATATATTGGATTTAGATATTTTTGTAAATCAAAATAGAAAGCCATTTTGTTTTATTTTGCACTAGAAAAATTGTTTTGTCAAATAAACTTGAGACCAAAGTCTCTAGAAAGTTTTATTTGGAAATATTTGAAATCATTAAGTTTTTAACTTAAATAAAATTAGTCCATGGAAAAATCTCTCAAAGGATATAAACCCTGACATAGAGATTTTAATGGATTTAGATGTTTTATTTTTTAGTTAATGAAAAACTTAATGGAAATTTTCAAAATGATATTTTTCAGAAAAGCTTTATTTCAAAAGACTAAGTGGGGGAGGGGTTCCAACGGCCTCATGACTTCCATCACAATTCTAATTAAAAATCGTGGGTCCCCTCGTGTCACCCTGGGAGTGAACCCGTATAGGATGAGGATACCATAAGGATCTAGATCTAATGGAGGGATATAATTAATTACCCGAGGCACGTACTATGATCGGCCAGCCTACGTTGGAGGTTATAGTGCGAGGTATGTCCATAGGAAATGAGAGGAAATGACCATCCCCTCGATGGAGTTATCCTCTAGACCATTACCTAGAAGAGAAATTAATTTGTGATGGTTAATACACTTAGCTTAGGGAATTGTTAATCTTCCTAAGAAGCTATGTCAGTTTTCCTAAGAGGCAAATTATTTTCAATGCACAAATTTATTTTGTTTTCACAAACTAAATCCTTTCTTTTATATTTCGATTTTTCAGAAATGGTGGGAGGTTCTTTTAGTCCATTGGTCATTATTCTTATGGAGAAGAAATTAACGGGTCCAAACTATGTGGACTGGAAGAGGAACCTGGACATAATACTCACAACTGAGAAGTATAAGTATATTCTTTACGAGACTTGCCCTGGGCTCGGGGAAGGTTCCATCACCGAAGAGCGAGAAGCTAAGAAGGCGTGGAAGAAGGCTGACGAAATGACACGTTGCTATATGTTAGCCTCCATGTCTAATGTGCTCCAATTAAAACACGAGCACATGGCTTCTGCGTATGATATTAGTCAATCATTGGCCACTATGTTCGCGGAGAAGAGCTGACCTGCAAGGCAAGAGGCTCTTCAAACTATAATAAACACTAAGATAGCTGAGGGAGCATAAGTCAAAGAGTTTATGCTCTAGATGATTGCTGCTTTCGAGGAGGCAGAAATCTTAGGGGCTGTCATTGACCCCGAGAGCCAAGTGGACATGGTTCTCGAATCTCTACCGAGTTCCTTTCTCAGTTCAATTTGAATTACAACAAGAACAAGTTAAACATGAGTTTAACTGAGTTAATGTAGGAACTCTAGATGGCAGAGAAGGTTATGAAGCCACAGTCAAAGGCCATGATTGCTAAGGCTTCTTCCTCAAGAACTGGGCCCAAGCCCAAAAAGTTTAAAAGGAAAAAGGGGAATGCAGCAGTCCAGCGCAAGACGTAGCCCAAGGATAAACCAAAAGGCAAGTGCTTCAAATGTGGGAAGAAGGAACATTGGAAAAAGGAGTGTCCAGATCTTCAAGCCAAGAAAAACACCACAGGTAATGTTTTCTATCTAGAGTCTATATCAATAGTAGGATCAACTTCCACTTGGATTGTTTATTCAGGAGCCACTAATCATATCTGTAACTCTTTACAGGGTTTTAGAAAGATTGGAAGACTCAAGAAAAGCGAACTTGGGCTACACATGGGAAATAGAGCACAAGTTTGGGCCCTTACAGTGGGAGAGCTGGATCTTATTTTTTATCATAATGGAATAGTAGTTTACAAGATATTTTATATGTACCTGGATTTTATCAGAATTTGATTTCAGTTGCAAAACTAATAAATCAAGGGTATTCTGTATCTTTCCATTTTGGTATTTCTATAGTAGAGATGGAGAAATTTTATATACTGGGCACATGTATGGAAATGTATTCTTCTTAAACCCTATTAACAATCAATAAAATAACGCTTAGTCTGAACCTTTAATTAAGAAGAGAAAGACTAATGTCAACGACTCATACCTTTAGCATCTAAGGTTGGGTCATATCAATTCAACCAGGATTCAGAGGCTAATCCATGATGGGCCTTTGAACTCATTAAGATTGGAAAATTAGCCTCAGTGTGAATCTTGCCTGATGGGAAAAATGACCAAAAGGTCATTTACACCAAAGGCAGATAGAGCCAATGAGGTATTGATTCACACTGATGTGTGTGGTCCATAGTCTACACTAGCTAGAGGAGGTTTTGAGTACTTCATCACTTTCACGGATAATTGTACAAGGTATGGTTACATTTACTTGATGAGATGCAAGTCTGACTATTTTAACAAGTTTAAGGAGTTTAACGCTGAAGTGAAGCATCAGACAAATGAATTAATCAAAACCTTGCGATCGGATCATGGTGGAGAATGCCTCCAGCGTGAACTCAAAGATTACATGGTACATCATGGGATAGTATCCCAACTCTCTAAGCCGGGGACACCCCAGCAGAACGGAGTAGCTGAGAGAAGGAATAGGACATTGATGGAAATAGTCCGAAACATGATGTCTCATGCTACTCTTCCAATGTCTTTTTAGGGATATGCCCTGGAAACAGCGGTATATATTCTGAACTTAGTACCTTCCAAGTCAGTACTTAGGACTCCCTATAAGATGTGGACTGGGCGTAAGCCAAGTCTGAATCATCTCAGGATATGGGGTTGTCTAGCATATGTACTGGTCAAGGGAGACAAGTTGGAACTAAGATCAGAATTATGCTATTTTATTGGGTATCCAAACGGGACAAAGAGTGGTACTTTTATCATCCTATGAAGCAAAAAGTACTAATTAGTACCAATGCTAGATACTTAGAAGATGTTCAAAGTGCTTCCATGAAAGGTTCAACTAGGTTGGAACTTGAGGAGAGGTTATCTACAGAATCAACTTCTTCTGACCCGATTGTGGAACAAGAAGAGGTACAGCCTCAAGATCTTATACAAATGGAGCCTTATCGTAGTGGGAGAGTGTCTAGGGTTCTGGATACATGGACTGGAGAAGCTTTTGAGTTGGTTTCTGACCATCAGGAGCAAGACCCCACTAGATACAAGAAGGCTATTGCTGATGCCGATGCAAATCTATGGCATAAAGCAACGAGAGCCGAGATTGAGTCTATGTACTTCAATTAGGTTTGGGATCTTGTAGCTTCACCTGAAAGGATAAAACCCATTGGGTGTAAATGGGTGTACAAGAGAAAGAGGGGGCTAGATGGGAATGTAGAAACCTTCAAAGCTAGGCTTGTGGCGAAAGGGTATACTCAGAAAGAGGGAATCGATTATGAGGAAACCTTTTCCCCAGTAGCCATGTTTAAATCCATCTGTATCGTCCTTGCTATCGCATGTCATTATGACTACGAGATATGGCAAATGGATGTCAAGACGGCTTTTTTAAATGGCCATCTTAGCGAAGACATCTATATGTCCCAACCGGAAGGCTTTACTACTGAAGGCCAAGAACATATGGTCTACAAGCTTAAGAAGTGTATTTATGGACTTAAGTAGGCATCGAGAGTAGGGAATATTCGTTTTGATGAGACTATAAAGTCTTATGATTTTATTCAAAACGAGGATGAGCCATGCGTGTACAGGAAACTTGAAGGCATTAATGTGGTTTTTCTTATCTTGTATGTGGATGACGTTCTACCCATCGGAAATGATGTAGGGTCATTGTCATCTACAATGGTTTGGTTGTCTAGTCAATTCAGTATGAAGGACTTGGGAGAAGCCAGCTACATTCTCGGGATTAGACTTCTTAGAAATAGGAAGTAGAGAATGTTAAGATTATCACAAGCAACATACATTGACAAGATGCTGCCCAAGTATAGCATGGACTCATACAATGGAGCTCTAATCCCTTGCAGACATGGGTTGTCATTTTCTTCAAGGGACTGTCCTAAGTCTCATGAAGAAAAGGACAGAATGAATAGGATTCCCTACACTTCGATTGTAGGAAGTCTCATGTACGCCATGCTGTGTACTAGGCCAGATATCTACTTTGTCGTAGGTGTAGTTAGCAGATATCAGTCAAACCCTGAGGAGGTTCATTGGCAAGCTGTAAAGCATATTCTCAAGTACCTTAAGGGAATGAGAGATTATATGATAGTTTACATGGCTGATGATTTAGTTCCTACGGGATACACAGACTCAGACTTCCAAGTAGATAAGGATGAGAGAAAATCCACTAGTGAATATGTCTTCACCTTGTCTGGAGGAGCAATTTCATGGAGGAGTATCAAGCAATCTTGTATTGCTGACTCAACCATGGAAGCTGAGTATGTGGCAGCTTCGAAGGAATCTAAGGAAGCAGTCTGGCTCTGGAAGTTCCTTTCAGAACTTAGAGTTGTGCCACATATGGACAGGCCGGTTGTGATGCATTGCGACAACACTAGAGCAGTATAGTAATCTAAGGAACCTCAGAACCTAAAAAAGAGAAGCACATCAAGAGGAAGTACCACCTGATCTGAGATTTCATCCAGAAATGGAAAGTTGTGGTGGAATCGATTGCCTCAGAAAACAATCTAGTAGATCTATTCAGCAAGCCTTTGGTTGAGAGAGTCTTCAAGAGACACTTAGACACCGTAGGGGTGGGCACCTACAGACTTACCTAGTCTTAGAGTGCAAGTGGAAGATTGTTGGAAAGTATGCCCTTATAGACTAGGTTTTTTATGTAAATATCGAATATTTTAATAAAAGAATTTATTTACAGAAATGTTTGTGAATTTACTTTTTAGTTGTGCACAATTTCGTTTGGAACAGACCTAATGGGTTTAAATAAATGATCCATGTAAATGGTGGTCTTTCATAATAAGGTATGGATCACGAATTATTTAAACACATAAATATTTGTTCTGAACCTATTGATGAGAATAGGAATCTCATCATGTTTAGGTTATTATGTTATGAATTCCAATGGGGAATGGCTTACCTTTAGCCAGTGAGTAGTCCACTCACTTCATGATATAAGTGTATTTCGAATACGTAGAATAGAACCTGTAGTAGAGGTTTATTAAAGTCCTATTTGGTAGAAACGTAGACTACTACTGTTACAGCGTGGATTAGTACTCTACGACTTGAGTATGAGTTGGTGGTCTGACAAAGCTGAAAACATATACTTTGATATGCTATAGTTGAGGTTCTATAGTAGAACCAATATACTTGTGTATTCGGTATATGTAACTAGTTAGTTAAGACAGACTTGTACAAGATAGTTTCTACATAATATCGCCCTTTGTGGTTGTCTGAATGATCTAAAGTGTCCGGGCCTTGGGAAACGTGACTTGAATGTTTGCTTTAGGGTAGCTCCCATGAAAAGTTGAAACACTCTATGAAGTTGTGGATCATTGGACTAGAAGCCTAAGGATGGTAGATGTCATTTAGAGGGGTATTAGTATACTTATTCCTCTCCAAACGTATGGCGATGTGTAGAAGGGTATTTTAGTCATTTCACCTGTAGGTCGAAGACTTTGCTAATGCAGCATTGTCCTTGGGGTTAATATTTCCTTATGGTGATATTAGGAAATATTTAAAATGTAAAATACAACTATTTATATGGTCGGGGTATTTTGGTCATTTTAGTAGCCAAGGTGATGTGTCTTTTTTGTCCTCGTAATAGCCCGTAAGTCCTATTTAATTTTGGGTTGAGGATTTGGTCATAGTTAAAGAGGATTTTATTTTATTTTATATTATTCAGGAAGTCTAATTTATTATTAGATTGGAATAAAAATAAATAAATAAATAAAAATGAGTTGATGGAGATTTATTATCTAGTTTAATTGGTTAATTAATTATTCAAGGACTAGGTCCAGTTTGAATAATTAGAAATTTAACCGGGGCTTAAACTAGAGGGAAATAATTAATGTTTAATTATTTATTAGGTTATTTATATAAGCCCAAGAAATAAATAATTAAAGTTTAATTATTTTGCTTCATTTGGATTCATTAATTATTTATTGGGTTATTTCTATAAGCCCAAGAAATAAATAATTAATGTTTATTATTTTGGGCTTTTTAGGTCCAAGAAAAATAATAAATATTATTTTGGCCTAATAGGTTGGACTGTTGGGTTTCTTCCAGATACAGTTTAGATAAGTTTAGGGTTAAGCCAAACTTATTCTGTTGATAACATCTGGGAGTTTGAAATATTATATCCCGGGGGATATTGTTATCAGATATCTAAGACTTAGTATTTAGCTAACGATAATACAAGTCTCTTGGAAGGATAAAAACCCTAATCTCCCTAAGCCTCTCTCTCTCTCTCTCTCTCTCTCTCTCTCTCACGAGAGTCTCTTTCTTTGGCGGGTCTCTCTCTCTCATGAGCCTTTTTCTTTCCTCTTGTTCTTGGTGCTTTGCTAACTAATAGCAGTAGAACCAATAAGGATTGAGATTACTCATCTTCACCCTTTGTTTCACCAACAAGGATTCAGGCAGTGGAATATTCCGTGAGCCGAAAAGCTTGGCGTTCTTGTAAACAAGGCGAAGTAGGAGATAAGCGGGATTCGAACTGGAAGCTTCATCAAGCAGACATGAAGGGGCTGTTCCCATGCTTCAATACGTTCTTCCACAACCTAAAAGGTTTAAAGCATGCAAAGGTATGGTCTTAACGCTTCTGTACTACTATTAAGGCTTGCAGTTTTTTTTTTTTTTTTTGCTCTCTGTTTTTTTTCCCCTGTGAGCATGCTCTCTATTTTGCCAAACCCATCAGTGGCCACCTCTAAGGGTGAGTCCTTCTCAATAAGATGCTAGTTTGGTTGGTCATGCCAGTCCAAGCAAGCAACTTTTAGTCAAGTGGATTGTGTATTTCTGGAGTGGACAACCGGTAAGTTTGGGTGTAGAGATAGAGGAGTATCTCACCCGGTAGGTCGTACACCTATCTTTTGTCAGTATGCTCAACATGTGGTATTTTGACCGTTATACTGTCATGTGGCCCAATGCGTGGTGCCATTGCTATCTATTTGGGTGGTTGTATTTATTGTGCACATGTGTGTTTTGGAAAGCAAAATACCACTCTTCATTTTTAACATTTATTCAATGCTTGCCAGCACTTTCTCTTATGAAACTTTTATAACTTGCATACATTAACTGTTTTACCTGAAACACTTAAAGCACACACGGGCTTACTGAGATTTTTATCTCACCACTTTTTATACCATGTTTTCAGGTCGATCCTGCTGTGAAGATCATTAGCTAGATTGTTGCCTATGATTTTGAAGACTCTCTATTATTTTTGTTATGTATTGCTTTCGAGAGATTGTAGTAGACAATTAATTTTCAATTTGTTCATGTATTGCTAGGTAGTAATAAGTTTAATTTTGAAGCATTTCTTTTATTTTATTTTATGTGACCTAGTTATAAAAACCCTTTGTCCTATGGACGGGACGACATCCCTGCTCCTGATGGGCCTAGGTAGTGGGGTGTTACAATACACATGCCAAAATAAATTTCTTCATAGTCTATAACCAACTACCGTGCTAAATTTCAACCCAAAACAAAAAAGACAAAAAGCATTGCGAATGATCCAACTTCTAATCATATATTGGAGAAGATATTTGTGAGATTTTTTTTAAATATATAAAAATGTTTAGTGGTACAACCAGCACTACAATAAAAACCCATTTCAAACCTACCAAAAAAACACCAAAATATATAGGGCAGCACCTAGGGTTTCTAAAAAAGCCCTTTGCTACCTCAATTGTTTCCAAAGTGGGCTAAAGTTTTGTCCCACTATGTAATAAATCCAAGACATACTTTAAATAGAGTTGTAATTAATTAATTTATCCACTTGGCCCAATATAATATTACTCAAGGTAATTAATTAATAAACTAATTTAATTTAATTGGCCTAATAAATTATTCTAGCCTATATATATAATTATTGGACTCTTAGAATAATTCTTCCAATATTAATTTCATCTAATAAACCCATAAAGAAAATTAAATTTCTTGAGGTTACTTGAGCTACTATAAGGACAAAAGGACATAACATTCTTGGTTGTTGAATTGACCAAAATACCCTTGCTAATAAATAGGTGTATTTTATCATTTTAAATATTTCATTTATTACTATATATAAATATTAACCCTAATAATAATATTGCAACTGTAGTATCTTTGATTTACAAGTGTAATAATGAAAATATCCCTCTACAAAACACCTATCATTGAGATAGCAAAATGGTACTAGAAACTTCCTCAATGATATCTATGTAGGCAAAGCACGGCAAAACAAAAATGCACAATAGCATGCTAATGAAACAGAGCGCACGTAGAAGAGCAGCGGAAGATATTTTTTTATACCTCTGCGTGCTTTCACTGGTCTAGGAGGTGTCGACACTTCGGTCTGAACCACTTCTGCTTCTGAGATTGATCCTTCAGGCTATTTTCCGGCAAGCCGATGGCTTCTTTTGGGCATCAATGCAACTCCTTTGTCTTTCGGAATATAACCTCGCTTGAAAACTTGGTGAAGGCTATGGATGAAGAGGATGATTTTCCATTCTCTGACTGAATGCTATTGAGCACAGAGAGGAATGCTATTTTGGAATATAATATCAGGAAGGTATTTCCCATCTCTATTATTGCTCTTTACAAAACACAGAGAGCACACCTGAGAGAGAAGATGTGAGGCTTAAGGAAAAGGAAAAACCACAGTGCCTCCATGAAAGACTCCATTGTTCAATCGAATCCCAACAGCCTTGATAATAGGCTATTATCCGGGCATTCAAAAATCAAAGAAGCCCTAAGGCCCATGTCATGTTAAGCCATTAAACAAGCCTATGGACCTGTGGCCCAGTTCATTGGGTTATGTCTTTTAATTTAATTTAATTATTCCTGGATTAATAGAAGTCCAATAATTAAATTAATTAAATAACCCAAATGGGCAAATATATAATTCTCCCTTTTTGGGCCTTTTATTTTATTTTAGCTCGATAAGTAAAGTAGGCTACTCGAATAAAATAAATTCTATTTAATATAATATCAATCCCTCAACCCAAAAGACACATCGCCTTGGCTACTAAAATAACCAAAATATTCCTACTATAAAAATAGCTGTATTTTGCATTTTAAATGTTTTCTAAAATCACCATAAGGAAATATTGGCCCTAAGGACAATGATGTGTTAGCAAAGTCTCTGACCTACAAGTATAATGACTAAAATACTCCTCTACGCATCGCCATACATTTTAGAAAGGAAGAGTGTACTAAAACATCTTTAAAAGACATCTACCATCCTTAGACTTCTAGTCCAATGATCTACGACTCTTGAAATGTTTCCACTTTCCAAGGGAGCTACCCTAAAGCTAACATCCAAGCCATATTCCCTAGGGCCTTGGATATGTAGATCATTCAAACAGTCACAAGGGGTGATATAGTATAGAAGCCATCTTATACAAGTCTGTCTTAGCTAACTAGTCACATATACCCAACATACAAGTATATCGACTCTACGATACAACCTTAACTACAGCATATCAATGTACATGCTTCTAGCTTCGTCAGACCACCAACTCATACTAAAGCGGTAGAGTATTAGTCTACATTATAGTAGTAATAGTCTGGATTTCTTCTAAATAGTACTTTTAGAAACTACTATTACAGGTCATGTTCTATGTATTTGAAATATACTCATGCTATGAAGTGAGTGGGCTACTCACTGGCTAAAGGTAAGCCATTCCCTATTTGAAATTCATAACACAATAACCTAAACATGATAAGATTCTCATTCTCATCAATCGGTTAAGAACAAACCTTTATGTGTTAAGTGACCCGTGATCCATACCTTACTATGAAAGACAACCATTCACATAGACCACTTACTTAAAATACAATGCGTCTTTTGCAAATATAAATCATGCATAAATAAAATATAAATTCAAAAAAAAAATTTTAGAATAAATTCTTCTATTAATAAATTCAAAAATTACATAAAAAACCTAGTCTAGTGGGCATACATTCCAACAATTTCCTACATGCACTCTAAGACTAAGAAAGTCCGTAGATGCCCACCTCTATGGCGTCTAAGTATCTCTTGAAGACTCTCTCAGCCAAAGGCTTGGTGAAGGGATTTGCTAGGATGTTCTCTGAGGCTATCTGTTGCACCATAATTTCCCATCGCTAGATGAAATCCCTAATCAGGTGGTACTTCCTCTTGATGTTCTTCCCTTTCTTGTGGTTCTTGGGTTCTTTGGATTACGAGACTGCTCCAGTGTTGTCGCAATACACCGCAATTGGTATGTTCATGTGTGGCACGACTCCAAGTTCTGAAAGGAACTTCCAGAGCCAGACTGCTTCCTTGGATGCCTCCAAAGCTGCCACATACTCAGCTTCTTTGGTTAAGTTAGCAATGCAAGATTGCTTGATACTCCTCCATGAAACAACTCCTCCAGACAAGGTGAAGACATATCCACTAGTAGATTTTCTCTCATCCTTATCTGCCTGGAAGTGTAAGTCTATGTATCCAGTAAGAACCAAGTTATCATCCCTGTAAACTAGCATATAATCTCTCGTACCTTTGAGGTACTTGAGAATATGCTTTATAGCTTGCCAATGAACCTCCTCAGGATTTGACTGATATCTGCTAATTAAGCCTATGACAAAGCAGATATCTGGCCTAGTGCACAACATAGCGTATATAAGACTTCGTACAGCTAAAACGTATGGAATCCTACTCATTTTGGCTTTTTTTTTCTTGGGACTTAGGACAGTCCTTTGAACAAAAAAATAACCTATATCTACTACAAATTAGAGCTCTCTTACATGAGTCCATGCTGAATTTAACCAGTGTATGTCGCTTGGGATAATCCTAACATTCCCTACTTCCTATTTCTAAGAAGCTTAATGCCGAGAATGTAATTTGCTTCTCCCAAGCCCTTCATACAGAATTGACTAGATTGTCAAACCTTTGTAGATGATAATATTCATACATCATTCCCAATGAGTAGATTATCATCCATATATAGGACAAGAAAAATCACATTTATGCCTTCTAGTTTTCTGTACAGGTATAGTTCATCCTCGTTTTTGAATAAAATCGTAAGACTTTACAGTCTCATCAAAATGAATGCTCCATGCTCTAGATGCCTACTTAAGTCCATAAATGAACTTCTTAAGCTTACAAATCATATTTTCCTGGCCTTTAGCAATAAAACCTTTCCAGTTGGAGCATATAGATGTCTTCACTAAAATGGCCATTAAGAAATACTGTCTTGACATCTATTTGCCATATCTCATAGTTGTAATGATATGTGATGGCAAGAAGGATACAGATGAACTTAAGCATGGCTACTAAGGAAAAGATTTCCTCATAATCGATTCCCTTTTTTGGAGTATATCCTTTCACTACAAGCCTAGTTTTGAAGGTTTTCACCTTCCCATCCGCTACTCTTTTCCTCTTGTATACCCACTTACACCCAATGGGTTTATCCCTATTGGTGAAGCTACAAGATTCCAAACCTGATTGAAGTACATAGACTCAATCTCGACTTTTATTGCTCCATGCCATAGATTTGCATCGATATCAGTAATATCCTCCTCGTATCTAGTGGGATCTTGTTCTTGATGGTCAGAGACCAGCTCAAAAGCCTCTCCAATATATCTTTCTAGAACCCTAGATACCCTTTTACTACAACAAAGCTCCGTTTGTACAGGTTCTTAAGGCTATACCTCTTCTTGTTCCATAATCGGGTATGAAGAAGTTCATTCCAAAAATAACTTCTTCTCGAGTTCAAACCTTGTTGAACCATTAGTAGAAGTACTTTAATCATCCTCCAAGTATCTATCATTAGTACTTACCAGTACTTTCTACTCATTGGGATAATAAAAGTAACCCTCTTTTGTCCCTTTTGGATACCCAATAAAATAGCATAAATCCGATCTTGATTCTAACTTGTTTCCCTTGATCAGTACATAAGCTGGACAGCCTCATATCTTGAGATGATTCAGACTTGGCTTACGTTTAGTCCACATCTCATAGGACATCCTAGGTAACTTGGAAGTTACCAATTTCAGAATGTATACCGTTGTTTCCAAGGTATGTCCCCAAAAAGAGATAAAAAAAATAGCATGGGGCATCATGCTTTGGACCATTTCCATCAATGTCATGTTCTTTCTCTCAACTACTCTCTTTTCTTGGGGTGTCTCTGGTGTAGGGAGCTAGGATACTATTCCATGATGTATCATGTAATCCTTGAATTCACTGAGGAGGTACTTTCAACCATGATCCGATTGTAAGTTTTTGATCAGTTTACTTGTCCAACGCTCCACTTTAGCCTTAAACTTTTTAAACTTGTCAAAAGAGTCAAACTTGTGCCTCATCAAGTAGACATAACCAAACCTTGTACAATCATCCATGAAAGTGGTGAAATGGTAAAACCCCTTCTACTTGGTGTAGACAAAGGACTACACACAACAGTGTAAACAAGGCTCAATATCTCCTTAGCTCATTCAGCCTTTTGGGTGAACGACTTTTTGGTCATTTTTCCCATAAGGTAGGATTCATATTGAGGCTAACTTTTCAATCTCAATGAGACCAAGGGCCTATCATGGATTAAGTTCTGAATCCTAGTTGAGTTAATATAACCCAACCTTAGATGCCAAAGATATTATTCATTGACATTGGTCTTTCTCTTCCTACTTAAAGGTTTAGATTGAGTGTTATTTATTTGATTGTTTATAGGATTTAAGATGAATAAGTTTCCATAAATATGTCTTGAACAAAGAACTTCGCTATTTCTATTGATAGTAATATTAGAATGAAAAGAAATGGAATATCCCTAATTTAAAAGTTTTGCAACTGAAACCAAATTCTGTCTAAATCCAGGTACATATAAAATATCCTTCAAAATAACAACTCTATTACAATAAAAAATAAGATCTAGCAGCCCATACTTACACCCTATTTCCTACTCGTAGTTTATGCTCATCTTTCTGGAGTCTTCTTATCTTCCTAAACCCCTGTAAAGAGTTACAAATATGATGAGTGGCTCTAGAATTGATAATTTAAGTAGAAGTTGATCCAACCATGGAAACTGAATCTAGATAGAGAATAATACTTGTAGGGTTTCAGTTGGCTTGAAGCTCTAGACACTTCTTTTTTCAGTCTCCCTCTGCTCGTACTAGGAGCATTTACTCTTTAGCTTGTTAGGCTGGTTCTTAGGCTGGGCTACCACGTTTTCTTTCTTCTTCTTGAACTTTTTGGGCTTAGGCCCAGTTCTAGAGCAAGAAGCCCTAGCAATCATATTCTTGGACTGTGGCTTCATGACCTTCTCCACCACCTGAAGCTCTTTCATTAATTTAGTTAAACTCATGTTTAACTTGTTCATGTTGTAGTTCAACTTGAATTGAGTAGAAGAGCCCAACAAAGATTCGAGAACCATATCCACTTGGCTCACGGAGTCAATAACAGCCCTAAGACTTTTGTTTCCTCAAAAGTAGCAATCATTTTGAGCATATGTTTCCTGACTGATGCTCCCTCAGCCATCTTAGTGTTTATAATCATCCTAAGAGCTTCCTGTTTTGTGGGCCAGCTCTTATCGGTGAACATCATGGCTAATGACTAGCTAATATTGTGCGCAGTGGCCATATGCTCCTATTTGGAATGGAGCACATTGGACATGGAGGCCAACATGTAGCAACGAGCTGTTTCATTGGCCTTCTTCCATGCCTTCTCAGCCTTCGCTCAACATCGATGGAACTTCCCCGATAACAGGGCAGGTTTCGTGAAGGACATACTTATACTCCTCAGTAGTGAGTATTATATCCAAGTTCCTTTTCTAGTCCACATAATTTGGACCTGTTAACTTATTCTCTGGGAGAATAACAGCCAAACGACTCAAAGAACCTCCACCAACCATTTCTGAAAAATCAAAAATAAAAGAAAATTCAGTTTGTGAAGAATAAAATAAATTTTGACTTTATCCTCATATTAAATCCGATAATAGTTAACCCTATTACTATTATCTTTAATATGATTAATTTGGCTCTTAGAAAAACTGACATAGCTTCTTGGAAAGATTAACTACTTTCTAAGCTAAGTGTATTAACCACCACAATTAATTTACCTTCTAGGTAATAATCTGGAAGATAATTCCATCGATGGGATGGCCGTTTCTTCTCATTTCCTATGGGCATTCCTCGCACTATAACCTCCAACGTGGATTAGCCGATCGTAGTACATGTCCTAAGTTATTAATTACATACATCCAATAGTTCTAAATCCTTGTAGTATCCACATCCTATACTGGTTCACTCCCAGGGTGATGCGAGGGGATCAATAATCTTTAATGAGGATCGTGATGGAAGCCGTGAAGCCATTAGAACCCCTCTCCCACTTAGTCTTTTAAAACAAAGGTTTTTTTTAAAGAAAATATCTTTTTGAAAATATCCCATTAAGTATCCCTTAACTCTTTGAAAAATATCTAAATTCATAAATCTCTATGTCAAGGTAAAATCCTTTAAGAGATTTTCCATTAATTTATTTTACACAGTTAAGACATTAATGATTTCCAAAAATTTCCTTTTAAACTTTCTAGAGACTTTGGTCTCAAGTTTAATTTAACAAAAACAACTTTCTAGTGCAAAAATAATACAAAAATGGCTTTCTATTTTTACTTACAAAAATATGTAAATCCAAAATATTTTCTATGTCAAGGATTAAATCCTTTAAAAAAATATCCAAGGATTAATTTTTGTCCAAGCTAAAAATAACCATTTTTTTTTATTTGAAAAATGTTTTTCTTGTCATAAATTTCCTAAAGACTTTGGTCTTTGAGAAAACGCATAAATAGGGTACAAAAAGAAATAAGCATACTAGATAACTGTAAACGTTTTCATGCATTTCTATTCTTTTAACCTAAGTCTCCACATGATAGAATTAAACACATTAATTAATTAATGGTCTTGTTTGATCCTATATTTTCTTTCCTATTATTTCTTATGCAAAATATTCAAAGAATATTAATAAAAATAACTTCGCCTGATATAGGACAAAAAAAATATATATATATTGCTGGTCTAGTGCACCCACCACACCGGATCATGGCCTATGGGAAAAACTCATGGACTGCGATCCAGGTAGGTGCTTGCAACCCGAGTCCCCGCACAACAGCTTTTGCAAGGAAGCTGCTACCTGGTCTTTGTGACGAAACTAGGCTTGTGCGAGGAATTGCCTTCCGCGAGGAAGCTTCCTCATGCGTTATGGAGCCGAGGCCTACTTTGTAACACCCCGCTACCTAGGCCCGCTAGGGCCGGGGATGTCGCCCCGTCCAAATGACAAGGGGTCTTTATAACTAGGTCACACAATTAAAATAGCGAAATGAAAATAATAATTTAACTTAAAATTTATTACAACCCAAGAATAAATCCACGAATAAAACCATGAATTCCCAAAAGAAAAACAAATCCATAAATAAAATCATCCACTCTCAACTCCCCAAAGCAATACATAAAAATAAAAGACAACATTCTCTTCCAAGGCAGATAACATAAGCTACTCATCCCCACAGCAGGATCGGCCTGAAATCATGGTGAAAAGGTGATGAGATAGAAATCTCAGTAAGTCCGTGTGTGCTTTGGGTGTTCAGTGGAAATAGTTCATGTAAGCAGAGTATAAAAACTTTATAAGAGAAATATTGGCAAGTAATAAACATTAGTCAAAAGCAAGAGTGGCGTTTTGGCTTTTCCAGCCATACATAATTTATAAGATCAACCACTCGAAAGAAAGGATTATAGGTTACCACACGTTGGGCCCCATAACCGGATGGTCATTATGCCTACACTTTGTGCATACTGCCGGTCAGAATGCCGACACTTTGTGCAGACTGACTAAAGGTAGGTGATCGGCCTACCGGGCAAGATACTCCTCCTTCTCTATACCCAAACAACCACCGGGTGTCCATTCCGGCAAAACACAGTCACTTGACTGAAATAAAAACTGCTAGCTCGGACCGGCATGACTAAGTAGTACTGACGTTTCTCTAAGTTGAGTTCATATTCGGGAGGAGGCTTCCTGCCAGAAGACTCACTCTTATTCTTCAAAACTAGTACTACCAGTCTACCCCCATTGAGTACTCAACGTAACGTATCCCACTTGGGAAAAATGAACAAAACATAGTTCCACTTGAAAATGGCAATTCAGGTTTTCCAAAGTTTGGGGCAAAACTGGTTTTAGAAAGAATTTTTGGTTTTGAGTAAAATAGCCCCTTGATTTACAAATAATTTATTTGTCTGAAATGAGAATGGAAATAATCCTCAATTGCCTTTACAGAAATGAGTGACCATACACTCTACATTTGGCTTGCCATAAAAAAAAAATCATTTTTCATCAAACAGGCTTTATGCAGGAGCTTACCTGATCCTTGTCCACAACAAAGGTCTCCAACAGCTGACCTAACCCCGCATAGGGTAAATACAAACCACAATCAAACTCAAGCAAAAAACTTGCTTTCTCAAATAAAACTAACTCAACTTACTACAATCATATCCCTAGTGTCCCAAGCTTTAAGGCTCAATAATAAATAAAAAGGGTTTATAAAATAAATCTAGTTTGATATTAAAATAACTAGAGTTTGGGAAATAGGTACAAAAAGTTGAAGGTTTAAATCTTGCTAAAAATAAATTATGATTTATTTGAAAAAGGGTCCAAGGTGGTAGTAGGTAAAATAATGATTTATTAATAATTTAGTTGTTAGAAAATAATTGATAGCTAAAATTTGTTGAAAATAAATTTAATGAGTCTTGCTTGAAAAATAATAAGCAAATCCTTAATGGGTTTTGATTAAAACCTAATAATTAAATTTTTAGTAATAAATATTTTATTAATTATAATTATTTCCATAAAAGGGTTTAATTGATTTTATTATTTTAAATAATATATACATATATATTATTTTTCTAGCAAAAACTATTATTTATTTGACTAAAATATCACTATTTTATATAAAAGACCAAATCCACATTTTCCCATAGTTTTCAAAATTTTACTAGAAAAATCATATTATTAAGTATTTTTTTAACGAAAAAAAAAATTTAGCTTAGGGACAACTAGATCATGATCATATTCCTATAGCTAACCACAATCATGAACATATACAACCCTTCAATTCATCAAATCATCCAAATCATGCATACAAGCATAGATCTCACTTTATCAAAACATGATCTAACCCCTACTAGCATAAATATGATCATGGCTTCAATAATCCAACATGAATATAAATCCTATTCACCAAATGTGACATAATCTCTAGCATACTTCATCACAAATACTACCTATGACATGCATCAACCTCAAATCGTCATATAATCATCCAAGATAATCCTTCCATGCATAAATCCCATCTCCTTCACAGTCATACATATATTCATGCTTCAATCTCAACAATATATATATATACTTAAATCCTATCGCCATCCACCTACTATCATCATCATCCTAGAGACACGAATCTAGAGTTTAAAAAGGAAGATTAAAGGTACTTACTTGGTTTGATGAATGCCTTGAAGGAGTTTAGAGTAGATCTGAACTCCTAGATGTCTAACTTTGTCCATGGGAGATGGCGAAAGCATGTTCATGGGAGAAAAAGTCATCCGACCAAGAGAGGGGAATTTTCGGCCATGAGAGAAGGAGAGAGGGAGAGAGAGAGAGAGAGAGAGAAAGAGAGACCATTAGCATGTTTATTCATATAGGCTCTCACTAGAGATCAAGATTGGAGAAGATGAAGTTGTTAGAATAAATTTACCTTGAAGGTGTTCTTGACCTTAATAGAAATTTTTGGTTTTTGATCCAAAAGTAGCAAGATGATTCGTGGAGATTGATGTTAAGAATGGTGTTGATGGATTCACAGCAGTGAGTAGACTAAATCTAGAGATTTTGTTTGAAGTGGTTTGAAGGTGTATTAGGTGAAAGCAAGTAGTAGGTGTTCTTGGTGTAGTGTGTGTTCTTGGTGGCTGAAGAAAAATCGAGAGAATGGATGTTGTAGCTACCGAAATTCTATGGAATTAGGGCTGCCAAAATTCTATAGGGTTTAGGAGGATGTTTTCTCTAATTTGAGAGGGAAAAGGAAAGGTTAGTTGTTACAATCTTGGTAGAATTTTTTTAGGAAGTGATTTTGGAAACTAAATATTCTAAGAATATCTTGATTGTTTGGACAGCTTTGAAGGTCTACTATGGCCGTCTGGTTGAGCAGCTGTTTTGAGAAATTAAAGCTGGTTCAAGGTAGCTTATGATGGCCGAAATTAAGGTGCACAATGGTGAAAAAGATGTCTGGTCAATGGGGTAAGATTTTATGGAAAGTTACTAAACAAGATGGCTGAAATTTTGTAAACCAATCAAGCTACATTGCAGGGATTAGTTGGAGAGATTTTCGGACAGCCATTGCTGCCTTTCATCCAGAAGCTTGAGGAAAACAATGGAGCTCTGTTAATGGAGGTTTAAGGGTGGTTTTTTCAGAAAAAGGATGGAGTTTCGGCTAGGAGAGAATTAGGAAACAAAGCTGGAAAAAAAACCACTGCATAGATTTTTGCAAGGCTGGAATTTTCTGGGTAGTTTTCGGCTGCCCTTTTCCAGGTGATTTGCAGAGGCTTTGACGGGGAATTTCTGGGGATTTCAAGGCTGGTTTCCAGCCTACTTCATGGAGGAAAAACATGGCTAGGGTGCTGTACAAAAACTGGAAAAATAATAGCTTGGTTTTGGACCTCCAAAGCTGCGATTTGTACAGGATTTTTTTCAGGTTTTGCACCATCTTTGTACAGTCCAAAAATGGCCATAAAAATCCAGATTCTAAGCTGATAAAAAGGGCCATTTTCTAGCAGCATTTGGGAGGGAATAATGGTCAAGAATTTCGACACCTTGAAGGCACACAAAGTTGGAAAAATTTCAGTTCTATGTACAAAAGGGAAATGAACCTAGCTAGAGTAAATTTTTAGAAAGTTCACTAAGGAATTTAATTCACTTGAAATCTTTCCCCCTCATCCATTGTTTTGGTCCATATGATGTCTTTTACTAAGACATTTTGAACCTTCAAAGCCACAACACATTGCTGGAATTTTTCTAGAATAAAATTAGCTTGAACACAATGAACAAACTAATGAATTGAGAATTAGGAAAAACTAAGGATCAAGAGGAAATGAATTCCCCTTAGAAATTTTGAGTAGAGCAAAAGAGTAGGATTTGAAGACTCCTATCATGTCTCTCATAGGACAACATCTCTACCCTACTCCAAACACCACTAAGGCCGACAATGATACTTCCCAAGCAAAAATAAAATTTAATCATGCTATAGCTCTAATAATGGAATTTGAACCCAAGACCTCAAGAATCAATTCTAAGGCTCTAACCACTACACCACAACAACTCTTGTTCTTATTTCCTCTCTAAAAATATTTTCCTATTTAATCCTCAAGCTATCTCCCTTTTTCCACCTTAAGTAAAAATTACCATTTTGCCCTTCCCACTCAATACTCACCAACAAGATCTCAAGACAATAAAACCCGAATCCAAAATACATAAAAATGATATGAAAATATATTTAACCATGAAATAAAATATGATATGCATCCCAACCCCCCTTACTCTAAGGTTGGTTTTGACTGGGGTTTCACATACTCGGGCTCGGCTGCAATTGGCTTGGATGGCTTCAGCTCCTCTCACAGAATGTAGCGCGGCTCAGCTTTGCGGCTTGGCTACTATAGTGACCTTCTTTTCTGAAAATCCTCTGTGCATTGCAGACGTCTTAGGCTCGATTTTTTTCATAGATTTCAACCAAAACTCATCCAAAACAATCCACAAATCCTACACCTTTAATTACAGGCTTACACGAACACTATGAAAGCTTAAAAAAAAAAAACATTTATAGTGCTCCTATGTCTCAACCGTAAGACTTACAGAGGAATCAACCTATACCAGAAAACATGAAGGATCACTGATTTTAATCATCTGACCGATTTTATTAACTAACATGTAACATATATTACCATATAAGCGATGCTCTGGTACCACTTGAAGGAAAAACACAGCAAAACAAAAATGCACAGTAGCATGCTAATAAAATAGAGCACATGCAAAAGAGCAGCGTAACAAAATTATTTATACCACTGCGCACTTTCATTGGTCAAAGGGGTACCGGCACTTCAGTCTGAATCACTTTTAGTTTTGAGATTGATCCTTTAGACTGTTATCCCACAAGCCAATGGCTTCTTTTGGGCATCAACGTAACTCGTTTGTCTTTCAAAATATAACTTTGCCTGAAAACCTAGTGAAGGCTATGGACGAAAAGCATGATCTTCCTTTCTCTGACTGAATGCTTTTGAGCACTAATTAAGAAGGTTTTTTGCATCTCTGTTCTTGCTATTAACAAAGACGCGAGGCTTGAGGAAAAGGAAAAACCACAATGCCTTTGTGAAAGACTCCAACATTCAATTGAATCCCAATAGCCTTGATAATAGCGTATTATTCAGGCATTCAAAAATCAAAGAAGCCTTAAGGCCCATGTCATGTTAAGCCATTAAACAGGCCTATAGATTTATAGCCTACTTCATTGGGTTAAGCCTTTTAATTTAATTTAATTATTCCTGGACTAATAGAAGCCCAATAATGAAATTAATTAAATAACCTAAATGGGACAATATATAATTCTCCCTTTTTAGACATTTTTATTTTATTCTAACCTAATAAATAAACCAGGCTACTCGAATAAAATAAAATCCATTTAATATAAGATCAATCCCTCAACCCAAAACCATCAGGACTTATGGCTATTCCGAGGACTAAAAGACACATCGCCTAGCTACTAAAATGACTAAAATATCCTTTCTATAAAAATAGTTGTATTTTGCATTTTAAATATTTCCTAACATTAGCATAAGAAAAATTGACCCTAAGGACATTGCTGCATTAGCAAAGGCTCCGACCTACAGGTGTAATGACTAAAATACCCCTCTACGCATCGCCAAATATTTTAGAGAGGAAGAATATATTAACACCTCTCTAAAAAACATCTACCATCTTTTGACCTCTAGTCTAATGATCCACGACACCTAGAATGTTTCTGCTTCCCAAGGGAGTTACCATAAAACTAAGATCCAAGTCATGTTCCCTAGGGCCCTAGATATTTTGATCATTCGAACAGTTACAAGAGGCGATGTAGCACATAAGTTATCTTGTACAAGTTTTTCTTAACTAACTAGTCACATATACCCAACTTACAAGTATATCAGCTCTACGATAGAACCTCAACTATAGCATATCAATGTACATGCTTCCAGCTTCGTCAAACCACCAACTCAAACTCAAGCGGTAGAGAATTGGTCTACATTGTAGCAGTAATAGTCTGAGTTTCTTTTAAATAGTATTTTTAGAAACCAGTAGTACTAGTCCTGTTCTACGTATTCAAAATATGCTCATGCTATGAAGTGAGTGGACTAGTCACTGGCTAAAGGTAAGCCATTCCCCATTTGAAATTCATAACACAATAACCTAAACATGATAAGATTCCCATTCTCATCAACCAGTTAAGAAAAACGTTTATATGTTAAGTAACTCGTGATCCATACCTTACTGTGAAAGACCACTGTTCACATGGATTATTTACTTAAACACAATAGGTCAAATTAAGAGATAAAAACCAGAAATTTTGTGTTCTAGTTTAATTTATATTATAATTATCTTTTATGGAATTATCTACTTAAAATCTAAAACTTTATCTTCAAAATAATATCTACTATCTAATTTTTAATTTACCAATAATAGGAATATTTATCCAAGATAATTTCCATTTTAACAGATAAAGTTCCCATAAATTAATTTTTGAAGTATTAAAATGCAAGATTAAAACAAAATTTGATTTTTATTTCTATTAAAATAACATTTATCTTCTTTTGAAATTTCCCTTCACTTTTTAACATCCAAATTCCTTTTTTTTTTTTTTGGGAGATCCTAGCCGCCATTGATAGGGGTTTTTGAACCCTAGCAGGATTTCTAAACTAACTAATGGATAATACCCAAGATTTAGAGATAAATCTCAATATTTATTACCCCCAATATTATCTCCTAAAAATCAGAATTTTACTTTAGCTTAAACACTTTTCTCTCCCACTACAAAACTCATATTTCTTCCCTCCCTCTCTCATTTGGCCTACTAGCTCTAGAACAAAAATACAACCATCATTTCTCTTTTTTTTTCTTTTCTCATTTTCAGCCAATATAGGAGCAACTCTTGCCTGATTTTCGGCCAGTCTTGAACAAAAAAGAAAGCAGTGTTTTTCTTCTTCTTTCTTCATCCAAAAGGTTGAAGCAAAGAAATAAACCTTTACACATTCAAACACTTGGCCTTTATCTCTCCTTCATATATAGTATTGAAACCTATTTAAACGTCTACTCAACCAAACCTTCTACACCCTAAACCCTTGCATATTTTTGGCCACTATACTCCCTAAACCCGTAAAAACAAAGCAAGAACACATACACAAGTACAAATTTTGCCCAGCACCCATACTCACCAAACAAAA
The DNA here is from genome assembly GCA_026120185.1 of Voacanga thouarsii. Classification (NCBI taxonomy): domain Eukaryota; kingdom Viridiplantae; phylum Streptophyta; class Magnoliopsida; order Gentianales; family Apocynaceae; genus Voacanga; species Voacanga thouarsii. The sequence goes on along the minus strand of JANUWF010001215.1, from coordinate 27,328 downwards.
CCGAAACACAAAATCATAGTTACCCTTGGGCCTAAAAAACATACACACTCTCATATCTAGACTAGAATACCAAAACAACACCAACATTTGACAATTTATTGCAGCTCCATCAATAGTCACAAAAGCTTTCTCTTCTCATCTACTATTCTTTTTGACCACATTACATGGTTTATTTTTCACAAAAGCAAATGAAACACATTCTTTCAAGGTAATTTGATTCACTCTTTTCCTTTCTATTCTCATCTTTTCCTTCTTTCTTCTTGGTCAAATCATAAGGCTAATTACCCTTCTTCTTTTCTATAAACAAATGAACTCTCTGGTTTAGCAAGGCATTGTTGGTCTATCTTTTCTAGGGAAGGCGGATAGCCTGCTGCATTGTTAAGGTCTCATGCCTTGAGATTTTCTGAGGTAAGCCAGGTGCCTGATCTCTACCTTTTAGATTTTCATTAAGAAGTATTTCGAATATAAGATGAAATCTAATCTATTGTGTGCAGTGAAGGCATGCGAAGGTATAGACACTTGCATCTATTGTCATTTGCTTTTCCATAGAACTCGTGTACACCTCGCTTTGGAAGGTATAGGTGATTGGTATTATTTTTAAATATAATCTATTGAAATATGTAACAATGATGGTGCCTGATCAATGCTAGAAATCTAGTGAGAAAATGGAGGAAATTCATAAAGAAAGAAAGGAGAAAATAATGCGCTGAAGCTTAAGTTCAAGAGGTGGTTGGTAGAGGCTATAGCAAGCTAGGGATGGCTTTAATGTGAACCAAAGCTAACCCTAGCTACTCATAGTCAGCCAAGACTATAGCATGGACAAAAGCCAACCGCAGCATGACTAGGCCAGTTACGGCTTGTCCATAATTTGTGGGTCGGTTTTAGGGCTGCATCATGGCCTGGATATGGTTTTATTAGAGTTATGTCTGAGAACCAATCTATTTGAACAATGTATTTTGCACATTTATCCAATAAAGAAACTCTTTATCTTTCAATTTCATTGTTTCATATGTGTGTGCATGTAAAATAGATAGATAAAGTCTCTAACATAATGTACAGTGCTAAGAAAATCATAATAGAGTTCATGGTATGAGATTCCGACTACACTAAGAAATACTTATGCTTAAACCATCCTTAGTCATAGTATTGATGAGATGATACATCATTATTGCACCAAGACTAGCACAACTAGACTTCTTAATTAGATCAAGCGGCAATTCTTACATCTCTAGCTATGATGATACCCAAAGTTAACGCGTGGATGCTTGTTACATGAACAGGTATATTGGATGACCTAGCTATGAGATAATCAAATGTATAACTATTTAGTACTAGTGATAGAATCTTATTATAGTAAATGCACAAATATCCTTAAACTTAAGATCTCCAAAGTACTTTGTTTGTTGAGAATGGTACTTTGATTCGAATCTTTGGAGTCTTATCAAGGACCATATATAGGACAGATATTAGGTATAATATAAAGTAAAAAAAGTAGTTGAGTGAGTTAGTAAAGAATTCATCACTCCTAATAGTTGGGGTGTATATCTCATGGCCACTATATAGGATCATTACTCCAGAGGTCTTTGGCCAAGGTGACTATATAATGGAAATAGATCCAAATTGATAAACATGTTAAGTAATGTATTATAGATCAAGTACTAATAAATTCGGATTAAAATTAATTATATTCTAGTGGCAGCTGTCACTAACTCCATACTCTAAACCAAATGAGATATACTACGATGAAAAGTGTTTATTGAACTGATATTTTTCTATTGAAAGCCACTTGACTTTCTAGACTTTTAGGTGATTATGATGCATTGCTAGATGCTACTTTTGATATGCTAAATATGAATTTATTAATTAGAGAATTATAAATTGCTCCTAATTAGAATTAATAAGTTAGTTATGATTATTAAGGATTATTAATTCCATAGTTATTAGAATTAATTTATATTTTGCTACTAGTAGACAAGAAAACCTAATAGGTCCACACAATAGAGAGATTGGTACTTAAGATATTATAGGATAATATTATATGCTATTTTGGGAAAAAATAATTTTATGGTCTAATTATGAAGTTGCTATAATTGTTGGGGGCCAAATTATAATTGGTAAAACTTTATCTCTTAAAATTACAATTTTTTGAAACCAAAGCCTACAATAATTAAAAAAAAAGGCTTTAATCGGTTCCTAAAAGGTTTAGGAAACAAAACATACGGATTCGTGGTTTTTGCTAGATTTTGTGTGTGTGTGTGTGTGTGTGGATACATACATGCGTTGGAATAGATATACCATTCTGTAGCTTTTATTTTGAAAAGAAAAACAAACCTTTTTTTTTAATCTTCTGAAAAAAAATATACCCTACATATGCTACATAATAAACCCCCTGGCATCGGTTCTTGGTGCTTGTTGAGTACAGTTCTTCATGTGGATATGATTAGAGAAATTCCTACACTTGGAATTTTGGTGACACATGGCATGGACAAATTTTTGGAAGAATTTCGTGGGAGAATATTTTTAAAAGCTACATTATTTAGCTAATATAAAATTTTCTCTTCTCCCTTGACCCATTTAATTACATACAAGTGATCCAATTGAGTGGAATTCGTATTAGTTTCTGGTGTGTATTATTTGATATTGCATGATCAAAATCCAATAATGGTATTAGAGCTATCTCGTATATGATTTTATAGGTCTGTATCAATTAAAATTATTTCAAGAATTTTTGCGATTTGTGAAAATAGTTTCATGTATGGGTCTGTGAAATTGTTTCACAATTATTTTGGTTTCTTGAAAACAACGTTTTCTTTACATGTTGGTTTTGCATACATATTATTGTAATTTTTTTTACAGTAGGGATTTGGGAAATTTTTTGTGTGCAAAACGAAGTCATTTTCGATAGTCTCTTGTTCTTCACTGAACAATTGCCTATTTTGTTTTGGAAATAAACAATAGAGGATTTATGAAACCCTTAAAAGCATTAGTTTTGGTTTAGTAAACAAAAATTCAATTTTGATATGGATCATTCAAATTAATACGTGTTAATTTTTTTTTTTTTTGAACTAAATTGATCAAAATTGGTTTTGTGACTATTGGAACTAAACTAAAAATATATACATACAGAAATTGTTTACGGTATAGTGTAAAGAAAAAAAAGGTTTTAGTGATTTTTGTTCGTTGAGTATATTGAATACTAAAATCTATTCCAGTGTTAATTTGTTTTATGTTAATTAAATCTAGTAAAAAAATACGAAAGAAAAATACAAAAATTATTTCTGGAAGAAATCGAGAAAAAAAACCTTAGATCTGCATTTTTTTTATTTTCTAGATTTTACTATGTAAGACGAAAAGGAACAAATTAGAAATTATTTCCAGAAAGGAAAAAGAAAAGGTCAGAATTTTATTTTATTTTATTTTTTTTGTGTAAGGCTTAAGTCAGCAGTCGGCTTTATAAAAGCTAGTAGCTAGCTTTAGCATAAAATGCCCAAGCTGGCGACTAGCTTGGGGCTAAGATTGTAATACCCCGCCCAAAACCACCTTTGACTATAGGGAAAAGTCATGCATTGCATAGCATTTTGCATTTTTTATGGTAGCTTAAAATCATTTTTGCATGGATATATGTGAATTTTAAAGTTGTCCTTGCATTTGAATTGATTGGTGTGAAATAATGGTGTTGTTAAAGATTTGGTTAAGTGAGGTATGGTCGAGGATATGGAAGGATGAGAATAAGGTGGAAAGAATTTCTTAGAGAATTGTTAATGTGGAGTAGCATTGGAATAGCGGGAGGTTGGTGATTTCCTCTGGTGACTCGAGTTCGAATCCTACCTTTTGTGATTCTTAGTTTCTCTTCTTAAAAGTTCCTTTCCTTAGACTTTTTCATGTCTTGGCCGAAAAGGATCTAGATATCCTAGAGAAATTTTAGTGCCATTATTCCAAGGAAATAAGTCTCCATATTTATTTCCTAAAATGAAGGGCTTTGATGTGAATAAAGTTCACTTGTATTTTCAGCTTTTATTCCCTTGGATTTTTGGAAACTCTAGCTGAATAATTACAATTTTAGTTTGATTTCAACTTGCTAGAGCTTGCAATAGATAGTTGGAAATAAAGAGTCATTCTTCTAGTAGGAAACCTTGTTGATTTTAAACCTCGAACTTTAGCTAAAATTCTAGAAAATTTTCTAGCTAGTGCTGCCACTTCTTGAAGGAATTTTAGCTCAACTTAAACTCTTCCAAAGTTAGGAAATCTTATCCGAAATCCTTTAGCAAATCAGATTTTATTTCAATCCTAATTTAACTAGGTTTTGCTACCTTTTACTAGCTGAAATTCAGCAGCCTTGTGCAAGCACAAGCTGTCCGAAAATTCCAGCACTTCTAGGTGCAATCCAACTCTCCAAACCCTAACTCAAAACATCTAGAACACCCCTCATAAATTCAGATTACCTTAGTGGCACAAAACCAGATTTTGATCTCCAAAAAACTATAGATTTTCGGCCAGCATTGCACAGGAATTTCGGCCAACTTGCACTCTTACACAAAACGAAATTCTGCACACCAAAACACACCAGAATCCTCAGTTGATCAAGCCATTTTTTTATGCCTAAAACCGTCATCTTTTCTCTAAAAATTGCGGCAGAACCACAGCTACAACAGACCAGAATTTCTCCTCTTATTGTTCAGCAATTTCATACAGCAAAACCACTGCACACATACAGAAATTTCAGCTCTTCAAACCTTCTCAAACTCTTCTTTGTTTGGTCCAAAATTCTAAACACATTCTGTCCTTCCATTGAGAAATATTTTGGCCAGAACAAAGAAGCAAATTACAGAATATTTTCTCCCTTAAACCCTCCCAAAGTCGGCAGCAATAAGGCACACCATAAGCTACAATGTTCGCCCTTGCTGTCCAAGAAACCTAAAGCAATTAAGAGTCTTTCTAAACACCACCATCTAACCCCAAACCAATCTTCTCTAACCCTAAAGCATAGTAGCCAACTACCCTCTCTATTCTACATGAAAAATTCCAGTAAGAACTCCATAGCAATTTTCAAAAATCTTAAGAGAAATACCTAGCAAAAACCGATCACCCTCTAAGGTAAGCAAAAACCATCTCAACCTCTTAATTCCTTTCTTCCATCAATTCTTCTCCTTTCTTCCCTTGAATTACGCCACCTAAAGGCTGATTTCATCCCTTCTATTTATTTTCAATAAAAAGGAAGGAAAGAAGGTAGCTTTTCTCTTCCAATCAAGCGAACTCAGGACGATCACCATAGGAGCATTGAGATCTTGCTAACCCGATTGTTGCAAGGTAAGGGAATACTTACCCTTGATGTCAAAATTATGGTTTAATATAGTGGATGATGGATATGAGTTGTGATGGTCAAGTCGAGACCTTTTTAACATATTATTCATGTCTTTGATGGATAAATGATCATAGTGTATGTGCTTTGAGGATTAGATGATTTATTTGAAGTTAGATAATGGATCATGATTTGCTATGGGAATAAATGAGTTTAATGCATGTTTGAATCGATTGAGACCCTGATCATGATATTATGTGATTCTAGATCAAGAGGGTATTTGAAGGAAGCAAGCTGTGATTTTGTATTATTTATCTGAGGCATATCAAGTAAGTCCTTGCATAAACTCTTTTGTTAAATGTTGTGATGGTAAGTCTTGCATAAACTCTTTTGTTAACTGTTATGATGGCAAGTCTATGTTGTAAAGCTTTGTGAAGCTATTGTGAGCTATGTTTGCTTGGGTTGTAAATGTGGGTATTTATTCTTTAAACGGTTTTGTCAAACTAACGATTTTATCAAGAAAACTATTCTTTTCCTAAATTTTTAGAAAAACTCTTTTAGAGAAAAACCACGTTATACAAAGCCAAGGTTTGGAAATGTTGTGAATCAGGAATTGACGAATATGTTCCTTGAGTACTCAATAAGAGTAGGCTAACAATACTAGTCTTGGAGAACTTGAGTAAGTCTTCTGGCAGGAGGCCATCTCCAGAAGATAAGCTCTACTTGAAAAGGTGACAGTATTGGGTGGTCAGGCCGGTCCGAGCTAGCATTTTTACCTGAAAGGTATTGTTTATTTTCCTGACATGGACACCCGTATAGTTTTGTTGGGTGTAGAGAAAGAGGACTATCTCACCCGGTGAGCTGTACACTCACCTTGATCAGAACGCCCAATGTGTGGTAATTTGATCCTGTCTCGGTACACAAAGTGTGGTGCCTTGACCTGTCTTGGTGAACAAAGTATGGCACCTTGACCATTTTGTTCTCATGGAGCCCAACGTGTGGTGACATGACTGTTAACTCAAGTGGATGATTTGTTTTGTATAAAACGTGATTATGAGAAAACCCACTCCTTGCAAAAAGAGATTATTTATGACTTGCCAAATGTTTCTACAAATGTTTTACACTATGCATACACGTACTGTTTAAAACACCATGTGCACGCACAGGACTTACTGAGATTTAATCTCACACTATTTTATATCATGTTTTCAGGAGATAGATTATGGTAAGCTAGCGAGGCATGTGATAGTTGAATCTTTTGTTCTTTTTGTTCCATTGTGCTCTAGGAGACAATTGTTGTTTAAGCTTCTGAACGATATTTGTTTTATTTCGTATTGCTCTAATTTGAGCTGGAGGTAATAAGCGTTTTTTTTTTTTTTTTATCTAAGTTGATTCTTTTGAGGTCGCCTTTGTATTTATACCTCGTTTTAAAGACCTCTTGTCCTACGGGACAGGGTGACATCCTTGCCCTTTTAGGGTACGTAGTAGTGGGGTGTTACAAGGGGTATCAGAGACTAGGTTTAGGCAATTATTTGACTTACTGGGTTATATTTACTTTAGTATTTTGATTTGGTGCTAATTTTTATATTTTGTTTATAGGATGGTCAAAAGAGGTGTATCGGCTGTCAGAGACTGGCCTGCTGGCTGCGGGAATCCACCTGCCCCATTACCCGTAGCTGATCCACCAACATCTGATTTAGAGGGAGAGCGTGAGCCGCCGGTGCTAGACGACCCAGTGGTTGAGGCAGAGATAGAGGTCGAGGTGAGCTTAGGAGAGTACGAGGGAGATGAGGAGATGGCAGAGTTGAGTGAGGCGGGGGTAGATGAGCTCGGGAACGAGGGAGGCGGTGAGAATGAGGGAGTGATGGCTGGGATAGCAGATGAGGATGAGGAGGTAATGGAGGGTCCCCAGACCCTGTAGATAGGAGAAGTTGATAGGACTTTTGCTTGCGACGACCCTAAGGAGTCCAGTGGCATGGTACATAGGCCGAGGGATGGAGTTGCCCCGGGAGAGAGGGAACTTAGGCAGTCAGCTCCAGGAGTGGTGGATAAGGGAAAGAGGAAGCTAGAAGAGGATCCTAAGGGGTGTGGACTCCGATATGGACTGGGTATAGATGCCATGCTGAGGAGATAGGGGTTGCTTGATCCATTTGATTCGGGGAGTGAGAGGCCTGCGCTTAAGGGTGCGGTTAGATTAGCATTGGATGAGCTTTAAAAGTCAGCCATGAGAGCCAAGAGGGGCCGCCAGGGTGAGTCAGGGCAGTCCAGTGAGAGTGTTGGTTTTGCAAGGGACCACATAGGGAGACCCGATAGCTCCATGGGGTGGCTTGTGGAACCAGCCTCTGACGACTCCGATGCTTCTATTGAAACTAGAAAGATTCAAGTCTAGAAGACCCACATCTTTACTTTTCCTTCTTCGGGATTTGCATTCCTTTACTTGTTTATTTCTTTAAAAGGAGCATGTTGATTATAGGGCTTATTTATTTTATTAAAGAAAAGGGTATCGTATGTGATAACCCCTTCTTTTCTATGAAAGAATAGTTTATATGAAAAGCATGAGTTTTATTCATTACTTGATTATCCCCTGCATAATATCATCACATTCTCTTTTTAAATAAGTGGATAACATAGCCATTGACTGATCACACATCTAAGCATATTCTTTTCCCCTTGGTACCTATCTGACCTTGAGTAAATGTGATTGAGATGGCACCCTAACGCAGAACAGTTGTGCATAGTAGAATGGTGCAGGAGAGTGCATCCTCCACCCCGGAATTTGAGCAGATGCATCATTCCACCCACGATGTGCAAGAGCACCTGATGAGAGAGTAGGAGATAGCCTCAGAAAGGTCATGAGATGTGACCATGGGTCATGCTTTCGACAAGATGGCCTCGATCTCGCAGAACTTGACTGAAAGAGTGGACCAGGTGGCCAGGAAACCACCGCGGGGAGAGGATGAGGCCCTGGAGTGTTTCCTGAAATTCAAGCCTACCACATTCCAAGGGGAGGTGGAACAAGACGAGAAGGCCGAGCAATGGATTGAGCAGATGGAGGATATTTTCGCTACGTTGTAGTACTCGGAAGAGAGGATGGTGAAGATTGCTACTTTTCGAATGAGGGGACCGTCTCGGGCATGGTGGCAGCTAGTACGGAGTGATTGGGATTGAGAGGAGTAGGATTGGACATGGGAAGATTTCAAAGAAGCTTTCCAGGCCGAGTACATTCCTCGATGGGTGGCTGAGAAGAGAGAGGATGAATTCCAGACCCTTAGGCAGGGAGGCATGACCGTGGCCCAATACGCAGCCCGATTCATGTAGTTGTCCAAGTACTGCAAGTGCTTGGTAGATATAGAGTAGAAGCGCACCTGGCAATTCATAAAAGGGCTAAGGCCAGATTTAAGGAAGGCATTGGCTCCATCACCGCCAACGTCGTACACTGCCGCCATGGACGCAGCTTCCCGGACGGAGAATGAAGATCGTTATCGACTAGTGAACCGACCCTTCCAACCGAACCGTCCACCCATGAGGCCTTCAAGCAACAAGCGACCTACGGCCTCTATGCCATGGGAAAATCGGGGAAAGCAGCCTCGAGTGCCTATGACCGGACCGATGCAAGGTAGCCTGAATTGCCGACTGTGTGGGAAGCGAGGCCACACCGAGAGAAATTGCTGGGGTAACAGGGGTGTGAGAAGGTGCTTCAATTGCGGAGACCCAGGACATCTGAGGAACGTCTGCCCAAAACCCCTAAGGATTGAGCAGACCGTACCAACCTAACCAATAGGAGGCAATAGAGGTGCTGCTGCTGGACCAGCTGGAACGGGAGGCTAGAAGCCTCAGGTGAAGGCCAAGATTTTCGCCCTGAACAGAGAAGAAGTCAGAGCGGATGCCGCCTTGATAGAAAGTAACCTTTCTATCCAAGGTCATCTTGTTAATGTTTTGATAGATCAGGATCTACACACTCTTATATAAGTAAAGTATGTGCATCACATCTGGGTTGGGAAGGAAAGGAATTACCTTTTACCCTAGTAGTAAGTTCACCATTGGGAAAGGTGGTAGAAGCGGGTAAGAAAATGGAAAGATGTGGAGTTGAGGTAAGGAAGGAGATTCTAGAGGCCGACCTCATAATTTTGCCTATAGACGATTATGATCTGATCATGGGCATGGATTGGTTGTTGAGACACGGAGCTCGTGTGGACTGCAAGATCAAGACGGTGCAGTTTGTGAGACCTGGTCGGGATGTAATTGAATTCAACGGCAAATGAACGAAGGAGCTAAAATTTCTCATTGCTGGTGCTAATGCCCGGAAGTTGCTCAAGAAAGGTTGTACGGGATATTTGGCGTATCTCCTGAACAAACCAAATGATCAGTGTACCCTGGAAAGTACGGAGGTGGTAAAAGACTTTCTAGATGTTTTCCCTGCTGAGCTCACTTCCCTACCCCCTGAACGGGAAGTCGAGTTTACTGTGGATCTTATTCCCGGAGCAGAACCGGTGTCAAGAACCCCCTACCAAATGGCACCGACGGAGCTGAAAGAGTTAAATGAGCAGTTGGAAGAATTGGTAAGGCAAGGCTACATCCGGCCGAGTACGTCGCCGTGGGGAGCCCTGGTATTGTTTGTCAAGAAGAAAGATAGAACCTTGAGGCTATGCATTGACTATCGGGGACTAAACAATCTCACGATAAAAAATAAGTACCCTCTACCTTTAATCGATGAGTTATTTGATCAACTGCAAGGCGCCGCTTGCTTTTCGAAGTTGGACCTGTGGCAAGGATACTATCAGGTGAGGATCAAAGAAGAAGACATTCCTAAGACTGCATTCAACACACGGTATGGCCACTACGAGTTCGTAGTAATGCCATTCGGTGTGACTAATGCACCGGCAGTTTTCATGGATTTGATGCATCGTGTTTTCCAACCTTACTTGGACAAGTTCATGATTATCTTCGTCGATGACATGTTAATATACTCCAAGAATCTAGAGGACCACACGGAGCACTTAAGATTGGTCCTAGAGAAGCTGAGGGAATTCAAGCTTTACGCCAATTTCAGTAAATGTGAGTTTTGGGCTCGGTGTCTTTCCTTGGTCATGTGATATCCAAGGATGGGATCAAAGTGGACCCTACCAAGGTAGAAGCCGTAGGTAATTGGAAATAGCCGGAGAACATTACCGAGATACGAAGTTTCCTTGGGCTAGCCGGGTACTATCGGCATTTCATTAAAAAATTTTCCACTCTGGCTTCACCAATGACACGTTTGTTGAAGAAGGATGTCACTTTTGCTTGGAGTGAGAAGTGCGAAAAGAGCTTCCAAGAGCTTAAGAGGAGGTTGATTACAGCACCCGTGCTGAGTCTACCCGAGGCTGATAAGCCATATGCACTCTATACAAATGCGTCCAAGGAAAGTTTAGGAGCTGTGCTGATGTAGGAAGGGAAGGTCATAGCTTATGCATCTAGGAAGCTAAAGCCGCACGAAGCTAATTATCCAACGCATGACTTGGAACTGGCAGCTATAGTGTTCGCCTTGAAGAAATGGCGACATTACCTGTACGGTGCGCAATACAAAGTTTTTACTGACCATAAGAGTTTGAAGTACATCTTCACGCAAAAGGACTTGAATCTCCGACATCGTAGGTGGATGGAGTTCTTGGAGGAGTATAGATGTCCTATCAATTATCACCCGGGTAAAACGAATGTGGTAGCTGACGCTCTGAGTCGAAAAGTGAAGATGGCATATTTGAGAATGCAGGAGGTGTCGGTAGTCCAGGAAATCCTGGAGCAAGAAGTAGAAGTTCAAGAGAAGAAGATCTGCGTGAGTAACTTGACCCTGAAACCCGATTTGGACCAGGGGAATGTATCAGGCCAGCAGGACAGGGAAAAATTTCAGAATTTTAAGGTGAAAGAGATCGCAAGAGGAGGAAGTGACATCCGAACCGATGAGAAGAGAGTATTATACTTTCAGGACCGGGTTTGTATGCCTGACATCTGAGACCATAGGAAGAGGATATTGGACGAAGCTCACAAGAACAAATATACCATACACCCTGGGGAGGTAAAGATTTACTAAGACTTAAAGAAGAAATATTGGTGGGCTGGAATGAAAAAGGATGTAGTTCAACATGTGTCAAATTGCCTAACGTGCCAGAAGGTTAAAATGGAGCATAAGAAGTCTGCAAGTTTACTACACCCGTTACCAATCCCCGAGTGAAAATGGGAAGAAGTGACCATGGATTTTGTGACTGACCTTCTGATGACCAAGTCACATAAAGATGCAATTTGGGTAGTGGTGGTGGACCGATTGACCAAGACAGTGCATTTCATACCGATAAACGTAAGGGACTCGATGGAAAAGTTGGCTCAGATATACACCCGAGAAATTGTAAGGTTGCATGGTGTACTGTCGAGCATTGTGTCGGATAGGGACCCTAGATTCACTTCAAGGTTCTGGGGTAAGTTCCGGGAGTCTTTCGGCACTACTTTGAAATTTAGCACCTTTGCTCATCCGCAGACAGACGGTCAATCCGAGAGAGTCATTCAGATACTAGAAGATATGCTCCGAGCATGGATCTTAGACTTTGGAGATAAGTGGATTGAGTCTTTACCGCATGTAGAGTTGGCATACAACAACAGCTATTAGGCATCGATTGGGATGGCGCCGTACGAAGCGTTGTATAGGCGAATGTGCTAAGTACCGATATACTGGGGATGGATAGAAGAGGGGAACAACAAAAGTACTGCTGAAGTATGCATTTAGGAGATGACGAATAAGGTCAAGGTAATCCGAGAAAGGCTAAGAGCAACGCAAAGCAGACAGAAAAGTTATGCAGACTCTAGGAGAAGGGAACTAGAGTTCTAAGTAGGTGATCATGCATTCTTGAAGTTGACTCATAGTAGAGGAATCCTGAAGCACCCGAGAGGAGGGAAGTTGAGTCCTAGGTATTTAGAACCGTTCCCGATATTGGAGAAAATTAGACCGGTTGCCTATAGACTGGATTTGCCTGATGGTCTAACCAGGATGCATGATGTTTTCCATGTCTCTTAGATGAAGAAGTACAACCCCGATCCGAGTCATGTACTCAATGAGTAACAGTTAGAGTTGCAACTAAATCTGAGTTGTGTAGAGAGACCTGTCAAGATCTTGGAACGGAGTATCAAGACATTTCGAAACAAGCAGATACCCATGGTGAAGGTACTTTGGGATCATCATGGAGCAAAAGATGCAACATGGGAAACGGAGGAATAGTTAAGATTGAAGTATTTGGATATGCTCTAAGGGTATGAAATCTGAATTTCGGAACAAAATTCTCTTAAGGGGGAGGGGATGTAATACCCCGCCCAAAACCACCTTTAACTATGGGAAAAATCATGCATTGCATGGCATTTTTCATTTCTCATGGTAGCTTAAAATTATTTTTGTAACACCCCACGACTACGAACCATAAAAGGGCGGGGATGTCGCCCCGTCCCATAGGACAAGGGGTCTTTAGAACGAGGTATAAAATATAAAGGCAATCTCCAAAACGATCAACTTAGATAAATAAAGAAATATTCTTATTACATCAGGCTTAACTTGGAGCAAAACGGAATAAAACAAAATATTGTTTAGAAGCATAAACAATAAATGTCTCCTAGAACGGATAGAGAAAATAGCAAAAGCTTCAACAATTACATGCCCCACTGACTCAGCATAGTCTATCTCCTGAAAACATGATGTAAAACGGTGTGAGAATAAATCACAGTAAGTCTTGTGTGTGCACACGGTGTTTTGAATAGTATGTGTATGCAAAGTGTAAAACATTTGTAAAAATAATTTGGCAAGTCATAAACAATCTCTTTTCGCAAGGAGTAGGTTTTTTTCAATGTCACACTTTGTACAAAATAAATCCTCCACTCGGATAAAAGTCATGTCACCACACGTTGGGCTGATGAGAATGAGTTGGCCAAGGCACCACACTTTGTGCACCTTGTCCAGACCAGATTACCACACGTTGGGCATTCTGATTAAGGTGAGTGTACAGCCCACCGGGTGAGATACTCCTCCATCTCTACACCCAACAAAACCATCCAGGTGTCCATGTCGGGAATATAAATAATACCTTTTAGGCATAATATTAGCTCGAACTGGCCTGACCAACCAACACTGTCGCCTTTTCAAGCAGAGTTCATCTTCTTGAGGTGGCCTCCTGCCAGAAGACTTACGCTAGCCCTCCAAGACTAGTATTGTTAGCCTACCCTTATTGAGTACTCAACGAACATATCCGTCAATTCCTGATTCAAAATATTTCCAAACCTTGGCTTTGTAAAACGTGGTTTTCTTTAAAAGAGATTTCTAAAAATTTAAGGAAAAGAATAGTTTTCTTGCTAAAAACTGTTAGTTTGACAAAACCGTTTAAAGAATAAATATCCACGTTTACAACCCAGGCAAACATAGTTTAACAATAGCTTTACAAAGCTTCACAACAATGACTCACCATCACAACCTTTAACAAAACAGTTTATAAAAGGACTTACCATCACAACATTTAAAAAAAGAGTTTATGCAAGGACTTACTTGATATACCTCAAATAAATGCGATAAATTCACAGCTGGCTTTCCTCAATTATCCTCCTGATCTAAATCATATAATATCATGATCAGGGTCTCAAGTAATTCAAACATGCTCTAATCCCATTTATTTTCATAACAATTCGCAATCCCCTATTTAATTCCAAGTAAACTATTCAATCCCCAAAGATCATCTACTACAACCACATGTTCATCTTGCTAATAAACACCATTAAACTTTACTTTCGGCATCTAGGGAAGGTATTCCCTTACCTTGCAACTACCGGGTAATGAGGTCTCGATGCTCCTATGGTGATCGTCCCGAGTTCGCTTGAGAAGAAGAGAGAAGCTACCTCATTTGCTTCAGTTGACCGAAAATTTAGGAAGAAGAGGAAATCATCCTCTATAGGGCGTGATTTAAGGGTAGAAGAAAGAGAAAAGAATCATTAGAGAAAACGGCATCAAGAGGTTGAAAGGATTTGTGCTTACCTTAAGGTGTGTTTGATTTTTGCTTGGAATAACTCTGTGGTTTCGAAAATTTTGCAGAGAGAAGTTGCTGAAATTTTCGTGTAGAATGGAGAGGGTAGAGGGTTGTTATGATTTAAAGTTGGAGAAGATTGGTTTAGGGTTAGATGGTGATGTTTAGATAGACTCCTAATGGCTTTAGGTTTCTTGGACAGCAAAGGCGGAATTTCCAGCTTGCGCGCGTCTCCTTGCTGCCGGTTTTTAGGTGAGTTTTATGGAGGAAAAGATTCTGCAATTTGCTCCTCTATGCTGGCCGAAATCTGGCCAAAATACTGCTGAAAGGAAGGGCTAAATGTGTTCAGAATTTTGAGCCAAACAAGGAAGAGTTTGAGTGAGTTTTGTTGACTGAAAAATCCTGTGCAAGTGCTGTGAAAATTCTGTGCAAGTGTAGCAAGTTTTGGACTGGTTTGGCTGCTGTAATTCTACCAAAATTTCCAGAGGAAAATTGAGGGTTTTAGGCGCTGAAAATAGCTTGTTCAGCTAGGGATTTTCAGTGAATGATGTGTGCAGAATTTTGTTTGAAGTAGGAACACAAAGCTGGCCGAAAATCCTGCACAAAGCTGTCCGAATTTTTTTGTGTATATGCTGGATGAATTTCAGTGTTTTTGTGTGAATAAAATTCTGGTTTTGTGCAGCTAAGGTAGTTGAATTGTTAAGGTGTGTTCTAGGTGTTTTGAGCTAGGATTTTCAGAGTTGGATTGTAGCTAAAGATGGCTGGAATTTCGGACAGCTTGTGTTGATACAAAGCTGCCGAAATTCAGCTAGGAAAAGGAAGAAATCCTTGTTGAATTTGGATTGAAATAAAATATGGTTTTATCAAGGATTTGGATAAGATTTCCTCTAGTCCTAGAAGAGCTTAGATTGAGCTAAAGGTGCTCCAAGGTGGCGGTCAAAATCTGGAAAAATATCCAGAATATTTCCAGCTTGTGGTTTCTGAAAATTCAAGGGAACAAAAGCTGAAAATAAAACAAATTTCATCCTTAGCTAAAATCCTTGAACTTAGGAGTTAAATATAGAGTCTTACTCCTATGGAAGTGGCGTTTAAACCCAAAGAAAATATCTAAGACTTTAGTTAAAATATTTCTCTAAAATAATTAAATAAATAAAAGGATTATAGCTAGAATTCTTGAAGAGGTGAAATAAGATTTTTTCCCTAATATATTCCCTAACTCTAATATTCATCAAGAAGAGTTTTATACCACTTGAAATTCTTCAAAGTGGCTCCTAGCTAGGGGTTTTTTTGAAAATCCTAAGGAACACAAGCTGAAAATTAAAGGTGAACTTTATTCACATCAAAGTCCTTGAATTTAGGAAATAAATATAGAGACTTATTTCCTTGGAGTAAAAATACTAAAAGTTCTCTAGGATAGCTAGATTCTTTTTCGGCCAAGATAAGAAACGGTCTAAAGAAAAGAATTTCAAGAAGAGAAACTAATTTCACAAAAGGTAGGATTCGAACTCGGGTCACCAAAGGAAATCACCAACCTCCCCGCTATTCCAAAACAATTCCAATGCTAATTTTTCTACAAGAAGTTCTTACCACCCCAATACTCATCCTTCAAAATCTTCGACCAAACCTGCCTTAAACAAATCTTTAACAACACAACTATTTTCACATCAATTAATTCAAATGCAAGAGTAACGGAAAAATTCACATGCATCCATGCAAATAAAATTATTCTAGCTACCACATAAAATGCAAGATGCTATGCAATGCATGACTTTTTCCCATAGTCAAAGGTGGTTTTTGGCGGGGTATTACATCCCCTCCCCCTTAATAGAATTTCGTCTCGAAATTCAAATTTCATACCCTTCGAGTATACCCGGATACTTTCGTCTTAACCATTCCTCCGTTTCCCACATTGCATCATGTGCTCCATGATGATCCCAAAGTATATTCACCATGGGTATCTGCTTGTTTCGGAGCGTTTTGATACTCCGCTCCAAGATCTTGATGGGTCTCTCCACATAACTCAGATTGGGTTGCAACTCCAACGGTTCCTTATTGAGTACATGACTCGGATCAGGATTGTACCTTCTCAACTGAGAGATATGGAATACGTCATGCATCCCGGTTAGGCCATCAGGTAGGTCCAGTCGGTAGGCAACCGGTCCAATTTTCTCCAATATCGGGAATGGTCCCAAATACCTAGGACTCAACTTCCCTCCCCTTAGATGTTTCAGGATTCCTCTACCAGGAGTCAACTTCAATAATGCACGGTCCCCTACTTGGAACTCCAATTCCCTCCTCCTAGTGTCTGCATAACCTTTCTGTCTGCTTTATGCTGCCCTTAGCCTTTCCTGAATTAACTTAATCTTGTCGGTCATCTCCTAAATGCATACTTCACCAGTCTTTTTAACGTTCCCTTCTTCTGTCCATCCCCAATATATCGGTACCTGGCATTTTCACCCATACAGTGCTTTGTACGGCGTCATTCCAATCGACGCCTGATAGCTGTTGTTATATGCTAACTCTGCATGCGGTAAAGACTCAATCCACTTGTGTCTAAAGTCCAAGATACATGCTCGGAGCATGTCTTCCAGTATCTGAATGACTCTTTCGGATTGACCGTCTGTTTGCGGATGAGCAGAGGTGCTGAATTTCAGGGTCCTGCCCAAGGACTCCTGGAACTTACCCCAGAACCTTGAAGTGAATCTAGGGTCCCTATCCGACACGATGCTCGACGGTACACTATGCAACCTTACAATTTCTCGGGTATATGTCTGAGCCAACTTTTCCATTAAGTCCCATGCGTTTACCGGTATGAAATGCGCTGTCTTGGTCAATCGGTCCACTACCACCCAGATCGCATCTTTGTGTGACTTGGTCATCAGAAGGCCAGTTACAAAGTCCATGGTAACCTCTTCCCATTTCCATTCGGGAATAGGTAACGGTTGCAGTAAACCTGCAGACTTCTTATGCTCCATCTTAACCTTCTGGCATGTCAGACAGGTTGACACATGCTGAACTACATCCCTCTTCATTCCAGCCCACCAATATTTCCTCTTCAAGTCTTGGTACATCTTTACCTCCCTAGGGTGTATGGTGTATTTGCTCTTGTACGCTTCGTCCAGTATCCTCTTCCTTAAGTCTTGGATGTCCGGTACACAAATCCGGTCCCGAAAGTACAATACCCCTTTCTCATCCGTTCAGAAATCGCCTCCTCCTCTCACGATCTCTTTCTCCCTGAAAGTTTGAAATTCTGTACTGCCCTGTTGACCTGATATAACTTCCTGGTCCAGATCGGGTTTCAGGGTCAGGTTGCTCAAGCAGATCTTCCCCTTTTGCACTTGCGCCTCTTTCTCCAGGATATCCTGGACTGCCAACACCTCCTGTATTCTCAAATGTGCCATTTTCACCTTTCGACTTAGAGCATCTGCTACCACATTCGCTTTACCTGGATGATAGTTAATGGGGCACTTATATTCTTCCAGGAACTCCATCCACCTACGCTGCTGGAGATTCAAGTCCTTTTGTGTAAAGATGTATTTCAAACTCTTATGGTCCATGAAAACCTCGTATTGTGCACCATACAAGTAATATCGCCATTTCTTCAAGGCGAACACTATAGCTGCTAGCTCTAGGTCATGCGTGGGATAATTAACTTCGTGCGGTTTTAGCTTTCTAGATGCATAGGCTATGACTTTCCCTTCCTGCATCAGCACAGCTCCTAATCCTTCCTTAGATGCATCTGTATAGAGTGCATAAGGCTTATCAGCCTCAGGCAGACTCAGCACGGGTGCTGTAATCAACCTCCTCTTAAGTTCTTGGAAGCTCTCCTCGCACTTCTCATTCCAAGCAAAAACGACATCTTTCTTCAACAGTCGTGTCATCGGTGAAGCTAAAGTGGAGAAGTTTTTAATGAAACGCCGATAGTACCCGGCCAACCCAAGGAAACTGCGTATCTCAATAATGTTCTCCGGTTGTTTCCAATTAGCTACGGCTTCTACCTTAGCAGGGTCCACTTTGATCCCCTCCTTGGATATCACGTGACCAAGGAAAGACACTGAGCTCAGCCAAAACTCACACTTATTGAACTTAGCGTAAAGCTTGAATTCCCTCAGCTTCTCTAGGACCAACCTTAAGTGCTCCGTGTGGTCCTCCAGATTTTTGGAGTAGATCAAAATGTCATCAACGAATATAACGACGAACTTGTCCAAGTAGGGTTGGAAAATGCGATGCATCAAATCCATGAATACTGCCAGTGCGTTGGTTACCCCGAACGGCATTACTGCAAATTCGTAATGGCCATACCCCGTGTTGAATGCAGTCTTAGGAATGTCTTCTTCTTTGATCCTCACCTGATAGTATCCTTGCCATAGGTCCAATTTCGAGAAACAAGCAGCGCCTTGCAGTTGATCAAACAACTCATCGATCAAGGGTAGAGGTTATTTATTCTTGATCGTTAGATTGTTCAGTCCCCGATAGTCGATACATAGCCTCAAGGTACCATCTTTTTTCTTGACAAACAACAACGGGGCTCCCCACGGTGATGTACTCGGCCGAATGTAGCCTTGCCTTAGCAGTTCTTCCAATTGCTCTTTCAACTCCTTCAACTCTGTCGGTGCCATCCAGTAGGGGGTTCTGGATACCGGTTGTGCTCCGGGAATCAGATCCACGGTGAACTAAATTTCCCATTTAGGGGGTAGGGAAGTGAGCACCGTAGGGAACACATCAGAAAAGTCTTTCACCACCTCCGTACTTTCCAAGGTACACTGGTCATTTGGTTTGTTTCGGAGATACGCCAAGTATCCCGCACATCCTTTCTTAAGCAACTTCCGGGCTTTAGCACCAAGCAATAAGAAATTTCAGCTCCTTCGTTCACTTGCCATTCAATTCAATTACATCCCGTCCAGGTCTCACAAACTATACCGTCTTAGTCTTGCAGTCCACACGAGCTCCGTGCTTCGACAACCAGTCCATGCCCAAGATCAAGTCATAACCGTCTATGGCCAGGATTATAAGGTCAGCCTCCAGAATCTCCTTCCCAACCTCAACTCCACAACTTCCCATTTTCTTGCCTGCTTCCACCACCTTTCCCAAGGGGGAACTAACTACTAGTGTATAAGGTAGCTCATTTCCTTTGCATCCCAGACGTGAAGCACATACTTTACTTAGATAAGAGTGTGTAGATCCTAGATCTATCAGAACATTAACAAGACAACCTTGGATAGAAAAGTTACCTTCGATTACGGCGGCGTCCGCTCCGACCTCTTCTCGGCTCAGGGCAAAAACTTTGGCCTTCACCTGGGGCTTCAGGCCTCCCGCTCCGGCTGGTCCAGAAGCGGCACTCCTGTTGCCTCCCATTGGCTGGGTCGGCGTGGTCTACTCAGTCCTTAAGGGTTTGGGGCAAACGTTCCTCAGATGTCCTGGGTCTCCGTAGTTGAAACACCTTCTCACACCCCCGCTACCCCCGCGGTTTCTCTCGGTGTGGCCTCGCTTCCCACACAGTCGGCAGTTCAGGCTGCCTTGCATTGATCCGGCTACAGGCACTCAGGGCTGCTTACCCCGATTTCCCCACAGCATAGAACCCGCAGGTCGCTTATTGCCTGAAGGCCTCATAGGTCAACGACTTGGTTGGAAGAGTCGGTTCACCGGTCGGTGCCGATCTTCGTTATCCGTCCGGGAAGCTGCGTCCACAGCGGCAGTGTACGACGTTGGCGGTGATGGAGCCAACGCCCTCCTCAAATCTGGCCTTAGCCCTTTCACGAATTGCCGGGTGCGCTTCTGCTCCGTATCTACCAAGCACTTGCAGTACTTGGACAACTGCATGAATCGGGCTGCATATTGGGCCACAGTCATGCCTTCCTGCCTGAGGGTCTGGAATTCATCCTCCCTCTTCTCAGCCACCCATCGAGGAATGTACTCGGCCCGGAAAGCCTCCGTAAAATCGTCCCAGGTCCACTCCTACTCCTCCTTGTCCCAATCACCCCGTACTCGCTGCCACCATGCCCGAGACGGTCCCCTTAGCCTAAAAGTAGCAACCTTCACCATCCTCTCTTCCGAGTACTGCAGAGTAGCGAAAATGTCCTCCATCTGCTCAATCTATTGCTCGGCTTTCTCATCCTGTTCCACCTCCCCCTGGAATGTGGGAGGTTAGAACTTCAGGAAACGCTCCAGGGCCTCATCCTCTCCCTGCGGTGGTTTCCTAGCCATCTTATCCACCCTTTCAGTCAAGTTCTGTAGGATTGAGGCCATCTTGTCGAAAGCGTGACCCATGGTCACATCCCGTGACCTCTCCGAAGCCAATTCCTGCTCGTGTGGCAGGTGCTCCTCCACGTCGGGAGTGGAACGATGCACCTGCTCAAATTCCGAGGTAGAGGATGCACTCTCCTGCACCGTTCTGCTATGCACAACTGTTCGGCATCTTTGTGCCATCTTAATCACATTCACTCAGGGTCAGATAGTTATCAAGGGAAAAAGAATATGCTTAGGTGCATGATCAGTTGATAGTAATGTACTGATCTAAAAGAGAATGTGATGATAACGAGCAGAGATAAATCAAGTAGTAAATGAAACTCATGCTTGTCATATAAACCATTCTTTGCAGAAAAGAATGGGTCATCTCATACGATATCCTTTTTATTTAAAATGATTAATAGGCCCTATGGGCCACATGCTCCCTTAAGAAAAAGATAAACAACAAAAGTATGCAAATTCCAAAGAAAGAAAGAGTAAAAGCTACTGGTCTTCTATGTTCGACTCTCCCTAGTTTCAACAGAAGTGTCGGAGTCGTTAGAGGCCAGTACCACCAGCCACCCCACGGAACTATCGGGTCTCCCTATGTAGTTCCTCGCGAAACCAACGCTCCCACTTGGCTGCCCTGACTCCCCCTCTCGGCATCTCTTTGCTCTCATGGCCATCTCATAGAGCTCGTCTAACGCTAATCTAACTATACTCTTAGGCGCAGGCCTCTCACTCCCCAAGTCAGATGGATTAACTAACCCCTTTCTCCTTAGCATGGCATCTACGCCCAGTCCATATCGGAGTCCACACCCCTTAGGACTCCCTTCTCGCTTCATCTTTCCCTTATCTACTCCTCCTAGAGCTGACTGCCTATTGTCTCTCTCTCCCGGGACAACCTCCAATACCTCCTCGTCCTCTCTTTCTACCCCAACCATCTCTCCCTCGTTCTCATCGTCTCCCTCATTCCCTAGCTCATCTACCTCTCCCTCACTCAACTCTGTTATCTCCTCATGTCCCTCACTTCCCCTAGGCTCTCCTCGACCTCGATCTCCGTCTCAACCACCGGGTCGTCCAACACTGACGGCTCACGTTCTCTCTCTGAATCAGATGTGGGTGGGTCAACTACGGGTAGTGGGGCAGGTGGATTCCCGCAACCAGCGGGCTAGTCTCTAACAGCCGATACAACTCTTTTGACCATCCTATAAACAAAAGAGAGAAATTAGAACCAGATCAAAATACTTAAGAAAATAGAACCCCATAAGTTAAGTAATTGCCTAAACCATGTCTCTGATACCACTTGTAACACCCCACGACTACGTACCCTAAAAGGGCGGGGATGTTGCCCCGTCCCGTAGGACAAGAGGTCTTTAGAACGAGGTATAAAATATAAAGGCAATCTCCAAAGCGATCAACTTAGATAAATAAAGAAATATTCTTATTACATCAGGCACAACTTGGAGCAAAACGGAATAAAACAAAATATTGTTTAGAAGCATAAGCAATAAATGTCTCCTAGAACAGATAGAGAAAATAGCAAAAGCTTCAACTATTACATGCCCCACTGACTCAGCACAATCTATCTCCTGAAAACATGATGTAAAACGGTGTGAGAATAAATCTCAGTAAGTCCTGTGTGTGCACATGGTGTTTTGAATAATACGTGTATGCAAAGTGTAAAACATTTGTAAAAATAATTTGGCAAGTCATAAACAATCTCTTTTCGCAAGGAGTAGGTTTTTCTCAATGTCACACTTTGTACAAAATAAATCCTCCACTCGGATAAAAGTCATGTCACCACACGTTGGGCTGCATGAGAATAAGTTGGCCAAGGCACCACACTTTGTGCACCTTGTCCGGACCAGATTACCACACGTTGGGCGTTCTGATCAAGGTGAGTGTACAGCCCACCGGGTGAGATACTCCTCCATCTCTACACCCAACAAAACCATTCGATGTCCATGCCGGGAATATAAATAAAACCTTTCAGGCAAAATGCTTGCTCGGACTGGCCTGACCAACCAACACTGTCGCCTTTTCAAGCAGAGTTCATCTTCTGGAGGTGACCTCCTGCCAGAAGACTTACGCTAGCCCTCCAAGACTAGTATTGTTAGCCTACCCTTATTGAGTACTCAACGAACATATCCGTCAATTCCTGATTCAAAATATTTCCAAACCTTGGCTTTGCAAAACGTGGTTTTCTTTAAAAGAGATTTCTAAAAATTTAAGGAAAAGAATAGTTTTCTTGCTAAAAACCGTTAGTTTGACAAAACCGTTTAAAGAATAAATATCCACGTTTACAACCCAGGCAAACACAGTTTAACAATAGCTTTACAAAGTTTCCCAACAATGACTCGCCATCACAACCTTTAACAAAACAATTTATAAAAGGACTTACCATCACAATATTTAATAAAAGAGTTTATGCAAGGACTTACTTGATATGCCTCAGATAAATGCGATAAATTCACAGTTGGCTTTCCTCAATTATCCTCCTTATCCAAATCATATAATATCATGATCAGGGTCTCAATTAATTCAAACATGCTCTAATCCCATTTATTTTCATAACAATTCGCAATCCCCTATTTAATTCCAAGTAAACTATTCAATCCCCAAAGATCATCTACTACGACCACATGTTCATCTTGCTAATAAACACCATTAAACTTTACTTTCAGCATCTAGGGAGGGTATTCCCTTACCTTGCAACTACCGGGTAATGAGGTCTCGATGCTCCTATGGTGATCGTCCCGAGTTCGCTTGAGAAGAAGAGAGAAGCTACCTCATTTGCTTCAGTTGACCGAAAATTTAGGAAGAAGAGGAAATCAGCCTCTATAGGGCGTGATTTAAGGGTAGAAGAAAGAAAAAAGAATCATTAGAGAAAATGGCATCAAGAGGTTGAAAGGATTTGTGATTACCTTAAGGTGTGTTCGATTTTTGCTTGGAATAACTCTGTGGTTTCGAAAATTTTGCAGAGAGAAGTTGCTGAAATTTTCGTGTAGAATGGAGAGGGTAGACGGTTGTTATGATTTAAAGTTGGAGAAGATTGGTTTAGTGTTAGATGGTGATGTTTAGATAGACTCCTAATGGCTTTAGGTTTCTTGGACAGCAAATGCGGAATTTCCAACTTGCGCGTGTCTCCTTGCTGCCGGTTTTTAGGTGAGTTTTATGGAGGAAAAGATTCTGCAATTTGCTCCTCTATGCTGGCCGAAATCTGGCCGAAATACTGCTCAAAGGAAGGGCTAAATGTGTTCAGAATTTTGAGCCAAACAAGGAAGAGTTTGAGTGTGTTTTGTTGACTGAAAAATCCTGTGCAAGTGCTGTGAAAATTCTGTGCAAGTGTAGCAAGTTTTGGACTGGTTTGGCTGCTATAATTCTACCGAAATTTCCAGAGGAAAATTGAGGGTTTTAGGCGCTGAAAATAGCTTGTTCAGCTAGGGTTTTTCAGTGAATGATGTGTGCAGAATTTCGGTTGAAGTAGGAACACAAAACTGGCCGAAAATCCTGCACAAAGCTGTCCGAATTTTTCTGTGTATATACTGGACGAATTTCAGTGTTTTTGTGTGAATAAAATTCTAGTTTTGTGCAGCTAAGGTAGTTGAATTGTTAAGGAGTGTTCTAGGTGTTTTGAGCTAGGATTTTCAGAGTTGGATTGTAGCTAAAGATGGCTGGAATTTCGGACAGCTTGTGTTGATACAAAGCTACCGAAATTCTGCTAGGAAAAGGAAGAAATCCTAGTTGAATTTGGATTGAAATAAAATATGGTTTTATCAAGGATTTGGATAAGATTTCCTCTAGTCCTAGAAGAGTTTGGATTGAGCTAAAGGTGCTCCAAGGTAGCGGTCAAAATCTGGAAAAATTTCCAGAATATTTCCAGCTTATGGTTTTCGAAAATTCAAGGGAACAAAAGCTGAAAATAAAACAAATTTCATCCTTAGCTAAAATCCTTGAACTTAGGAGTTAAATATAGAATCCTACTCCTATGGAAGTGGCGTTTAAACCCAAAGAAAATATCTAAGACTTTAGTTAAAATATTTCTCTAAAACTATTAAATAAATAAAAGGATTATGGCTAGAATTCTTGAAGAGGTGAAATAAGATTTTTCCTTAATATATTCCCTAACTCTAATATTCATCAAGAAGAGTTTTATACCACTTGAAATTCTTCAAAGTGGCTCCTAGCTAGGGATTTTTCGAAAATCCTAAGGAACACAAGCTGAAAATTAAAGGTGAACTTTATTCACATCAAAGTCCTTGAATTTAGGAAATAAATATAGAGACTTATTTCCTTGGAGTAAAAATACTAAAAGTTCTCTAGGATAGCTAGATTCTTTTTCGGCCAAGATAAGAAACGGTCTAAAGAAAAGAATTTCAAGAAGAGAAACTAATTTCACAAAAGGTAGGATTCGAACTCGGGTCACCAAAGGAAATCACCAACCTCCCCGCTATTCCAAAACAACTTCAATGCTAATTTTTCTACAAGAAGTTCTTACCACCCCAATACTCATCCTTCAAAATCTTCGACCAAACCTGCCTTAAACAAATCTTTAACAACACAATTATTTCACATCAATTAATTCAAATACAAGAGTAACGGAAAAATTCACATGCATCCATACAAATAAAATTATTCTAGCTACCACATAAAATGCAAGATTCTATGCAATGCATGACTTTTTCCCATAGTCAAAGGTGGTTTTTGGTGGGATATTACAATTTTTGCATGGGTATATGTGAATTTTAAAGTTATCCTTGCATTTGAATTGATTGGTGTGAAATAATGGTGTTGTTAAAGATTTCGTTAATTGAGGTGTGGTCGAGGATATGGAAGGATGAGAATAGGGTGGAAAGAATTTCTTAGAGAATTGTTAATGTGGAGTAGCTTTGGAATAGCAGTAGGTTGGTGATTTCCTCTAGTGACTCGAGTTCAAATCCTACCTTTTGTGAATCTTAGTTTCTCTTCTTAAAAGTTCCTTTCCTTAGACTTTTTCATGTCTTGACCGAAAATGATCTAGATATCCTAGAGAAATTTTAGTGCCATTATTCCAAGGAAATAAGTATCCGTATTTATTTCCTAAAATCAAGGGCTTTGATGTTAATAAAGCTCACTTGCATTTTCAGATTTTATTCTCTTGGATTTTCGGAAACTCTAGCCGAATAATTACAATTTTAGTTTGATTTCAACTTGCTAGAGCTTGCAATAGATAGTTGGAATTAAAGAGTCATTCTTCTGGTAGGAAACCTTGTTGATTTTAAACCTAGAACTTTAGCTAAAAATCTGGAAAATTTTCCAGCTAATGCCGCTACTTCTTGAAGGAATTTTAGCTCAACTCAAACTCTTCCAAAGTTAGAAAACTTATCCTAAATCCTTTAGCAAAACAGATTTTATTTCAATCCTAATTTAACTAGGTTTTGCTACCTTTTGCTAGCTGAAATTCGACAGCCTTGTGCAACCACAAGCTGTCCGAAAATTCCAGCACTTCTAGGTGCAATCCAACTGTCCAAACCCTAGCTCAAAACATCTAGAACACCCCTAAGAAATTCAGATTACCTTAGCAGCACAAAACCAGATTTTTATCTCCAAAAAACTACAGATTTTCGGCCAGCTTGCACTCCTACACAAACCGAAATTCTGCACACCAAAACACACCAGAATACTCAGTTGATCAAGCCAATTTTTTGCACCTAAAACCCTCATCTTTTCTCTGAAAATTGCGGTAGAACCACAGCTACAACAGACCAGAATTTATCCTCTTATTGTTCAGCAATTTCGTACAGCAAAACCACTGCACGCTCACAGAAATTTCAGCTCTTCAAACCTTCTCAAATTCTTCTTTATTTGGCCCAAAATTCTGAACACATTGAACTCTTCCCTTGAGCAATATTACGGCCAGTACAAAGAAGCAAATTACAGAATATTTTCTCCCTTAAACCCTCCCAAAGTCGGCAGCAAGAAGGCACACCATAAGCTGCAATGTTTGCCCTTATTGTCCAAGAAACCTAAAGCCATTAGGAGTCTTTCTAAACACCACCATCTAACCCTAAACCAATCTTCTCTAACCCTAAAGCATAGTAGCCGACTACCCTCTCTATTCTACAAGAAAAATTCTAGCAAGAACTCCACAGCAATTTTCGAAAATCTTAAGAGCAATACCTAACAAAAACCGATCACCCTCTAAGGTAAGCAAAAACCATCTCAACCTCTTAATTCCTTTCTTCCATCAATTCTTCTCCTTTCTTCCCTTGAATCATGCCACCTAAAGGCTGATTTCATCCCTTCTATTTATTTTCAGTAAGAAGGAAGGAAATAAGGTAGCTTTTCTCTTCCAATCAAGCGAGCTCAGGACGATCACCATTGGAGCATTGAGATCTTGCTAACCCGATTGTTGCAAGGTAAGGGAATACTTACCCTTGATGTCAAAATTAAGGTTTAATATTGTGGATGGTGGATATGAGTTGTGATGGTCAAGTCGAGACCTTTTTGACATATTATTCATGTCTTTGATGGATAAATGATCATAGTGTATGTACTTTGAGGATTAGATTATTTATTTGAAGTTAGATAATAGATCGTGATTTGTTATGGGAATAAATGAGTTTAATGCATGTTTGAATCGATTGAGACCCTGATCATGATATTATGTGATTCTAGATCAGGAGGGTATTTGAAGGAAGCAAGCTGTGATTTTGTCTTGTTTATCTGAGGCATATCGAGTAAGTCCTTACATAAACTCTTTTGTTAAATGTTGTGATGGTAAGTCCTTACATAAACTCTT
>JANUWF010001214.1:0-13937 GCA_026120185.1 Voacanga thouarsii | reverse complement strand
TCCAACAACTTTTGTTCTTATTTTCTCTCCCAAATATTTTCCTATTGGATCCTCAAGCTATCTCCCTATTTTCACCTCAAGCAAAAAATTACCATTTTGCCTTTCCTACTCAATAAACACAATTATGCCATCTAGACTACAAATCACACATCTAAGCACATAAAATTATACAAAAATATATTTATGCATGCAAGCAAATATGAAATGCATCCCGACCCCCTTACTCTAAGGTTGGTTTTAGCTGAGGTTTAACACCACACACATCAATGTATATAAGATTCAATCTCTATTTGGCTCTATCTATCTTTTGGGTAAAATACCTTTTGGTCTTTTTTCCTATAAGGCAAGATTCACACGAAGGCCAATTTTCTAATCTAATTGAGCCTAAATGCCTATTATGGATTAACTTCTTAATCCTGGTTGAGTTAGTCTTAAATTGCATAGGTAAGAGTCATTGACATTGGTATTTCTCTTCCTATGTAAAGGTTCACTTTAAGTGTTATTTTATTAATTTTTAATAGGTTTTATGAAGAATAAGTTTCCTTACATGTGACCAGCATATAAAACTTTTCTATTTCTACTAATAGTAATATCAGAATGGAAAGAAACAGAATGACCATGTTTCATTAGTCTTGCAACTGCAATTAATTTTTTTTGAAACCTAGGACATATAAAATATCCTTCAAAATAACTATTTTATTACAATCAAAATGAAGTTCTAGGTCTCCCACTGCTTAGGCCCATATTTGTGCTCCATTTTCTACTCAACGTTAATGTTTGCCCTCTTGGAGACTTCTTATCTTCCAAAACCCCTGTAAGGAGTTACATATATAATTAGTAGCTCCAGAATCAACAATTTAAGATATAAACTCTAGATACAATTAGTGGCTCTAAAATTTAATCCAATCATTGATATAAACTCTACATACTAAATATTACCTGTAGGATTTTTTTTGCTTGAAGATTTGGACACTCATTTTTTTAGTGTCCCTTCTTGCTGCACTTGAAATATTTTCCTTTGGGCTTGTTAGGCTGGGACTTGGGCGGGCCGCTACATTTCCCTTTTTCTTTTTGAACTTTCTAGGCTTAGGCACAGTTCTAGAAGAAGCAGCCTTAGAAATTATGGTCTTGGACTGTGGCTTCTTGACCTTCTTTGCTACCTAGAGCTACTTTATTAACTCTGTTAAACTCAAGTTGAACTTGTTCATATTGTAATTCAACTTGAATGAGTAAAAGAGCTCGACAAAGATTTGAGAACTATATCCACTTTGTTGTGTGGGTAAATTACAGCCCCCAAGACTTTTACTTCTTCGAAAGCAGCAATCATTGTGAGCAAATGCTTCTTGACTAATGCTCGCTCGACCATCTTGTTGTTTTATGATCGATCTAAGAGCCTCCTGCCTTGCAGGCCGGCTTTTAATATCAAATATAGTGGCTAACGATGTGCTAATATTATAAGTAGTGTTAGGATTCGTGGACTCCTAAACGCGAAAAACATCCACAAATCCTTTCCAATAACCCAAGTAAACGATTAAGAAGATCTAAAGGTTTACAGAATCACCTCTGTTCGGCATAATCGAGATCTTTCGATTCTAATTGTGCTATCGTACGTGCAACCCGAACGATCACCAAATGTTGCAATGTGCGAACGTCCTCTATCGAATACACACGGTGAACTAACTCGTTACCCCGAGAGTGCTAGTGCTTAGGGTATGAAAGGCTTAGTTTTCTAGTGAATGGAGGCACGAATATTTTTAACAGAACGACTCTCTTGAGAATACGGCTAGGGTTTTCTTGAAAACCCCTCCGAACCTCTTAGAGTCTAACTCTGATAATATCTTATCATATTTTATTTTAAATTCAAATTAAATTAAAACTAATATGATAAGATTCTGCCATTATCTCGGTAATTTACTGAGTTAGATTCTTATAATTTGGACATCATCCAGATACATTGAATGTGGACATATTCCTAGATTCATTGTATCTAGTAAATTTCTATGTTCGATTAACTTAGTCATATTTCCAGATCCATCAAATCTGGTTACCAGAAAAATAAAATAACAAGTTCGCTTATTGTGTGACCCTAGAGGTTCATTTAACATTGGCAGTGTGCCCAAATCATATTTAAATGGCCCACAAGCTATAAGAAATTTCTAGCAAAATATTATAACTATCCAGGTTAAATAAAGATCAGTGATCACTTTGAAGCAGATCATAATTTTATATTTAGTCATTTTATCACACGATATCCAGATTAATCATAAGGCACTGGAGCATGTCATTCTTATTAAGCTTAATCAATTATTTCTTGATTTCATAGTAGACTGTTCAAACAAATGATATCAATATCTTAGATTGATATATTTTAGCACAGCCATGCATTTTAACAGTCTAACATATCAAGGAGCCCATGGATATCGCTCCCGTAATTGAGAGGGACAAATTCCTTCACTATCAATCATATTCCTCTCATTGATTTATTCTATATCCAATAGTAGTCTAATTTATTATCTGGTTAAAGACAACTTTAGACAACGTCAAAATATAGAATTTATCAAGTTGAAAACTATGATGAATTTAGGTCGAAGGACTTTTAATATCATTATGGCTAGAAAGTACTTATGACATGTTCCATGAAGTACTCTCAGAGTAGGTCATGTCCAATACAGTGTTCTCTAACATTTATTTATATTTTGACTTGATATCACAAATATCCATGACCAGTAAAACATAGCCATCAAGTCACAAACGTACTAATCTTAATTTATTATTGTTTCAATAATAATAATAATCGATCAGGGACAGTTTTAGAATAGTCATTGTTTTCATTATAGGGTTTTACTATCAAGTCACGTACTTGATGATCACAAAATAAAATGCACTATTCATAGAAAGGAAAATCTCATATTATTATATAAAACATAACGACAATAGTATAAGTACAAATTGACTCTAGAGCATATGACTAACATTCTCCCATTTGCTCTAAGACTAATTTGGCATAAGCCGTAATCCTATTGATCTAGTATGACTATCATGTTTAGACAATGGGAGAGGCTTTCTCAGTGGATCTGCAACATTGTCATCAGTTGATACCTTGCATACTTTGACATCTCCTCTATCAACAATTTCTCAAATGAGATGAAAACGTCTAAGTATCTGTTTAGATCGCTGATGTGATCTTGGTTCCTTAGCATGTGCAATGGCTCCATTGTTGTCAAAATAGAGATCCACTGGGTTTATAATACTAGGACCTACATCTAGCTCTGTAATGAACTATTTAATCCAAACTGTTTCTTTAGCTGCAGTTGAGGCAGCTACATACTCAGCTTTTGTAGTTGAATTAGCCATAGTGTCTTGCTTTGAACTTTTCCAACTTACAGCACCTCCATTCAAACAAAATAGAAAACCTAATTGCGATCTATAATCATCTATGTTGGACTGAAAACTAGCATCAGTGTAACCATTTACAACTAGCTCGCCTTCTTGTCCTCCATAAACTAAGAAAATATCTTTAGTTATTCTTAAATACTTCAGTATGTTCTTGACGGCTATCCAGTATACCTCTCTAGGATTTAACTGGAACCTACTCGTCATGCTCAATGTATATGACACATCAGGTGGAGTACATAACATGGGATACATGATAGACCCTATAGCGGAAGTGTATGGTATCTTGTTCATGCACTCTTCTTTATCCTTCGTAGAAAGACTTTGAGTTTTGTTGAGTTTAATGCCATGTGACATTGGTAAGAATCCTCTCTTAGAGTCCTGCATACTAAACATTTTCAGTACCTTGTCAACGTATGCACTTTGACTTAGTCCAATTAGCTTTCTAAATCTATATCTATAGATCCTTACACCTAGAATATAGGCAGCTTCACCTAAGTCTCTCATTGGGAAACAATTTCCCGACCCTATCTTTACACTTTGTAGAGTTGGGATGTTGTTTCCAATGAGTAAGATGTCATCAACATAAAGTACCAAAAATACTATTGCATTCCCACTTGTTTTCTTATAGACACAAAGCGCGTCTTCATTTTTTATAAAGTTAAATTCTTTAATTGCTTTATCAAAATAAAGATTCCAGCTTCGAGATGCTAGCTTCAATCTATAAATGGATCTTTGAAACTTGCACACTTTATTAGAATTCAAAGGATCATCAAAATCCTCAGATTGTGTTATGTACACATCCTCGAGTAAGTTTCCATTGGGAAACGAGGTTTTCACATCCATTTATCAAATATCATAATCATAATATGTGATTATAAACTGCTGCTATGGCAAGAAGAATTCTAATATATTTAAGCATTACAACTGGTGAAAATGTTTCATCATAGTCTAAACCATGAGTTTGTCTATAACCTTTTGCTACCAATCGTGCTTTGTAAGTATGCACATTTCCCTCTATGTCTGTTTTCTTTTTGAAAACCAATTTACACCCAATGGCTTTTGAACCTTTAGGTGGATTAACTAAAGTCCAAACTTAGTTATCATACACAGATTGCATCTCAGACTTCATAGCCTCTAACTATTTTCTATAGTCAGAACTCTTAGTGGCTTCTTGATAGGAAGTGGGCTCATCATTATACCATAAGCTCCACATTGTGATCATCAGTGATGAGGAATCCATATCTCTCATGTTGTTGAAGAACCCTATCAGATCTTCGTGGTCTTTATTCTATAAAAGTAGGCTCATCTTGGACTTTTGAGCCATCCAATCGAGGTTCATTATTTAGTTCAGCTACTAATTGTGGCTCTTAAATCTCATCAAGATGTACTTTACTCCCACTGATTCTTTTGGAAATAAATTCCTTTTCAAGAAAGAATCCATTTCAAGCAACAATTACTCTATTTTCTTTTGGGAGATAAAATGGATATCCTTTAGTTTCTTTAGGATACCCCATAAATATGCATTTATCCAATTTTGGTACAAGTTTATCAGGTAATAAACGCTTTACATAAACTTCACAGCCCCAAATCTTGAGAAATGACAAGCTAAGTTGTCTCCTAGACTATATCTCATATGGCGTTTTCTGAACCGATTTAGATGGAACTCGATTTAGTATAAATGCTGCAGTCTCTAGGGCATAACCCCAAAAAGAGATTGGAAGATCATTTTGACTCATCATTGATTGAACCATATCTAATAAAGTCTGATTTTTCCATTCAGATACATTATTCCATTGAGGTGTTCCAGGTGGAGTTAAGTATTCACCACCTCGATCTGATTGAAGTGTTTTGATACTTTGCCAAGCTAATGTTGTACTTTATTTTAAAATTCTTTGAATTTCTAGAATGATTTAGATTTATGTTTTATCAGATGCAGGTAGCCATATCTGCTGAAATTATCTGTAAATGTAATGAAGTACTAAAATCCTCCTCTCGCATGTGTATTCATTGGTCCACATACATCAATATGTATTAGGCCTAATAAATTAGTTGCCCTTTCATTTTGTCTCTTAAAAGGTGTTTTAGTCATTTGCCCAATAAACAAGGACCACATGTTTCGTAAGATTCTAAATCAAATGAATTTAGAAGCCCATTATTATGAAGTCTTGTTATACGTTTCTCATTTATATAGCCCAAATGATAATGCCATAAGTAAGTCTGATTTAAATCATTGGATTTCAATCTCTTAGTATTAATATTATAGATAGACTTGTTCGATGATCTACAAAGATTGAGAATATAGAGCTCATTTGATAATGAGGCATCTCCATAAAAAATGCCATTTTTATTAATGAAGCAAATGTTATTCCTAATAACAAATTGAAAACCTTCTAAATATAAACACGAAACTGAAATAATGTTTCGACTCATAGTAGGAACATAAAAACAATCATTCAGTTCTAAAACAAGCCCACTGGGTAAAATTAATTCAAAAGTTCCTACAGCTACTGTAGTAACTTTTGCTCCATTCGCAACTCGTTAGTCCACCTCGCCTTTTACCAAGGCTCTACTCCTTTTTAGACCCTGCACATTTATACAAATGTGAGATCCATAACTGGTATACAATACCTATGAATCAGAGTAGATAAATTAATTTCTATAACATAAATACCTAAAGCGGCAGTCTCACTGTCCTTCTTTTTCTTTGCTTCCAAATAGAGCTTGCAATTTCTTAACCAATGTCTATATTCTCCACAATGGTGGCAAGCTCCCTCATTTGGTATCTTGGCCTTAGGTTTGGGCTTAAACTTGGAC
The DNA here is from genome assembly GCA_026120185.1 of Voacanga thouarsii. Lineage (NCBI taxonomy): Eukaryota > Viridiplantae > Streptophyta > Magnoliopsida > Gentianales > Apocynaceae > Voacanga > Voacanga thouarsii. The sequence goes on along the minus strand of JANUWF010001214.1, from coordinate 7,727 downwards.
TTTGCCTTGTCCTTACCCTTACTAGCCATGACTTTGCCCTTTTGGTTGTTCTTTTTCCCTTTCCGTTTTTGAACCATTAGAATACTAGGAGTATTTTTCTTAATATTTAGTTCAGCTTGTTTTAGCATCCCATTCAATTCAATAATGGATTTCTCCATATTATGCATGTTAAAATTTATGACAAACTGGTCATACTCAGGAGGTAATGAGCCCAAGATCAAATTTGTGGCTATGTCATGATTAACAGTAGCACTAAGCTTATTAATATGATCAAGATAGCCCTTCATTTTAAGGACATGAGCACTTACCAAGGTGCTAGAAACCATCTTACATGCATTCAATGCCTTATGAGTTTCAAATCTCTCTTGTCGTGCTTGCTCTTGAAACATTTCCTTGAGATGCACAATCATGTCATATGCTTCTACTTCTTCAAACTATTTTTTAAGTTCAGAGTTCATGGTTGCTAGCATAAGGCAAGTAACATTGTTAGAGTCATCTTTGTGCTTACTATAGCAACTTTTTCAGCTTTTGAGGCGTTATTTGCTGGAGTAGGGGAAATAGGATTTTCAAGAACATAGAGCTTTTTTTCTTTCTTAAGAACAATTCTTAAGTTACGTGCCCAATCAAGAAAGTTAGTCCCACTAAGCTTGTCTTTCTCGAGCACAGATTGCAATGAATTATTCCAACTGTTTGTTGCCAATATCTACATACAAAATATGCAAAGTAATTAATTTTGAGGCTTTAATGAAAAACTCCTACTAAAAGCATTTAAACTTTTGAAACTTCAATATTTTGATGTTTCGTAGTAGGTAAAAAAAATTCATAAACATTTTATTTTAATCATAAGTAAGCTTTGGCTTTAATCTTATAATTAAATAAAACTCAAATTTTAAATGAGATAGACATCAAATGTCCCGGCTAAAATCTCATATAATGCCCTAGGCCCAAAACCATTTTGATAGCCCAGTTAAGTCAAACCATATCTAACATATAGAAAACTATTTTCCATATTGTCTCACATAGATAATCAAAAGCATCCTACTTTGGCAGGAATGACCATATGTTGATCCAAGTAATAACAAGTGTTTGATTTTGGAAGGCAGTTAACACTTATTTTTTTTAAAATAAAAATTTGATTGTAGTAAGCATGAAATAAACATATCAAATATGCATGCAAAGACATAAATAAAAGTGATATAGCATGGCCTATAACCTACATTGATCATCACGAGCAAAGTGAAGATCAAGTTGGCAATCTAGGTATATGAACTTCTTGACCATTTTCTAATGCCTTGAGCAAACTCCTTCTTGGTTGTAAATGTAGGCCGCCATCTTCTTTTACATTGGATAGTAAAATTTAAATAATTCATATTCTAGGAAAGCAACACAATTTTACAACAATGAAAAATGACACGCAGGCCGTATTTAAAAATTACAACTTAAAACAACCAGAATGTAACCTGCCAGTCACATTAGGATAAAACGGGGCATGCACTATTCAAAATAATCCACAACTGCAATAAAAAACACTAATGAATAACACACAACGATTACTTAGTCGGGGTTCCAAGGGGCAGCGCCACTGGCAGGGGTCCAGGGGGCAGCGCCCCTTGCGGGGGTCTCCCAAGACAATGCTCCCGGAAGGAAAACGATTTTTCCTTTTCTCATTGAATAAGATTTCGCCTTCCGATTTCTGAATATTAATCAGATTAACGTTTGGACCCCTTAGCAACCATCGTCGTGAAATTTTCATATTACAGACAATCTGCTTTCCCTTTTAATCATATTCATATAGATAACATATTATCATAGCCGATTAATACAAACAATTCACAAATATAGAACGATGGATAGCATGCTTACGATACCATATCATATTAAAATAGACCAGTTTTCTTTGATGAACTTAAAAAATAATTTGGAGGATTTAGGACTTGGTGATATATGAGGTTATGGAGTCACTGAGATAATAGGAATTCTAGGGCTTTTTGGCTTGTCATTAGATTTCCTTGATTTTATGCATCCTTAGGTTTGATTTGTATGATAGAGATATTTATAGGTTGGATCCTAGGGTAGAAAATTCATTACTCGAGAAAATAGATTTTATTTTACTTTAGAAATCATGCCAATTCTTGGACTCAATATCAATTGATTGAGTGATATTCATTATTTCAGTATTCTTGGGGGAATTCTTATTTAATTACATGGTCAATCTTCTTTCCTTACTTGAATTTTTCCTTGTGGTCTTTTAATCTTTACCTTGAGAAATAGGTTGATATATTCATGTGGTACTCTCTTATCCTTAACAGTATTAATTAGTCACTTTACTTCTTGTTTTGGTTGATTGAACAATAAAATTTAAATGGAAGTAGGAGTAATTGATCTCGTTCTTGAGGGTCTTCGATATTTACCAACTACACTCTATGCTACGTAATGGGTACATTTACCCAGATGTGTGTGTATACGAGTTAGTATTTTATTTTAAAACATGGTTGAGCAATGGATCTATTTTCTAAAATATAGCACTAGTACAAACCACAGGCGTATTAGCTCTTGATTGATTTAAAAGGGATTTTGTATATGCACTTTGAAATCATTCATAAAAGTTTATTGCAAGTCCAACATATTTCGTTTATAACATTGAGTGGTGTGTAGCACATTTACACGAGAAATCACGACTATATAATTTACAAAAGAAACCACTCAGGAAAGTGAGCTATGAAACCCTATATCATAGCCCTTGAGATGAAATCCTGCTTCATGATAAATACTGTGAAACCTTACATCACAATGTAGTGGATGATCGGCCCATTGGGTAAGATATTCCTCCATATTTTACCCTAACTTATCGATTGTCCATTTTCGGATGACATTCCACTTGGATTGAGATGCTAGCTTGGACAGGCCTAACCTATTAGATCCGTGTCCTTTTTATGATAGGATTCATCTCTTGAATGTGGCCTCTTACTGAAAGACTTGCCCCAATTATCGAGGTCTAGTCATAGTGGCCTAGCCTTGTTGAGTACCCAAGTATAATATTCCATTCGAGAATCAATCTCAATATAACCATTTCCAAACACCTTGGTCTTGCAAGCATGGTTTGCAAAAAATTTGCATAAAATGCTTTTATAAATGAAATACAGTACTTTGTAAAAATCCCTATTTGAATAAAGCTTTTTAGTAAGAAATATTTAAGCTTGCAGTCTAAGTATTCACATCATTGATTTAAATAATAGTTCATAAACGACTTGCAAATCAATGTTTTGATTCACAAAACATAATGCAAGGACTTACTTATAGTAGTTCAAATAGATATGTAATATTTACTACATTGATCTTTTAGTTAAGATATTTCCCATTGTTTAAAATCATACAATAAACCATGGTCATATTTTATCCTAATACATGGTTCAATCAAAATCACCCAAATCAACTAGATCTATGACTCTTATCAAGCAATCATATATTTAAATGTCTTATCTGTGCATAAAATTCCCCAAATAACAATTATAGTTCTTAAACCATCCGAAATATTCATACGACCAAGTTTCTATAAGTCAATCTAATCATCAAAGAATCCCAAACCAATCAAGTGACCAAATAATGGCAAAATAGTTTTTCCATCACATGCTCATACTCTTAAATAAACAATTTCTCTATTAACTCATAAAGATTAAATGACTAAATAGTACAAAACCTCTATGGTCATATAATTGATGAGACATGCTTAACTAAATCAAGAGATCAAATCATATCTCACACATGCATTGATGCTTTAGATAGATCAAACATTAAACTAATTAAATCATCCATTTAAACTTTTTAGATAGGCAATATGATTTACCTCTTAGTAGTACAGGTCTCTAGAGATCAAAATGTGACTCTTTTGATAGCTAAGTTGACTCCGTTGAGAGAAGAAGAAAATGACTCGTCTAGAACTTCTAGGTTTCTGTGTGATTACAAGGAGAAAGATAGATTAGTCTCTTGCTTCAGTTAAGAGAGGGGGGGGGAAGAAAAAGATGAGAAAGAGATCACTACCTTGATGAGATCTCACTATGTCATGAGATAGGGAGAAGGATTATTTAAATGAAGAAAAAAAACTCTAAACAATTTTCTTAGAGTGTCTTGGGTATTTCGGCCAAGCAAGGTATCTACATGGTATATTATTTCATTTTTTGTGAGTGAAGGCCAAGATAGATTTTAGAGATGTTAGCAGAGTAATGCTTTGTGTTAGAGTGATGATGGTGTTTTTGTGAAAGTTTGTAGTGTGGTTAAAAGAATGGCTAGAAGAATGAACAAATACTTTTGTCCAACTTTTGTGCAAATGCTGTGCGTTTTGTCATTGCTCTTGATTTTTCAATTGTGTGAGTTTGAGTGAAGCCAAAAGTTTGCTATAGAAAAGAGTTTAAGGTTTCAGGCTGCGTGTGTATGTGCTGGCTGAAATATGTTTAAATTTTGAGAATATTGAGGTTTAGTTGAATTAAAACACCTAAGGAGATTAGACAGAAAAGTCCTAGGGTCAATCTCCTAGATTTAGGGATATCGTAGCTCAATTAACTTGTGAAAAGAAGCAAATGTAGTTGTTGGATTACTTTTGTTGGTCGGTTATAAATGAGTACAAAAGGCAAAAGTGACCGAAACTTTAAGAGGAGAAAATGAGGTTATGCTTAAAGAAAATTCTGGTTAATTATGAGATAGAATGCAGAATATTTTGATAAAATTTTTCAACTATCCACAGGTATTTGAACTGAGCTTAAACAACTCCATAGGTGGAGAACAACATGCTTAATTAATGATGGAAATTCTTATATAAAACTAGAGTGAAACCTTAAAGATAGTAGATGATAATTCACAGAGAGAAAACCAGGTTTTATCATATTATATTTAAATATTCAAGAAGCTCATTTGAAAGGATGGTTATCCATTAAGATAGCTGTCGATTTTTTGGGAAAAATGACTGAAGTTCTGTTAAATAAACACTAAAATAATTTTAGAATAGATAAAATTGTAATTTGTAAAAGATAATTCAATTCAATATTATCTTTGGGCTAGATTTTAAGAGAGTTCTTCTCCTAGATAGCGCTTGGAATCCTATTTTTTCAACCAGCTGAAAATCTTGGATTATATAAGATATTAATGATGAATTTTAAATACCAAAATTTTATTGAATAGATAATATATAATAGATCATTTATAGTTAACAGATGTTAGGAAATAATTTGATTTTAGAAGATACTATCATAAATGAAATTTTAGTTTTATCATTCCAAATATCTACAAGATTGAAGCTCCTATATTTTAAGAATTAATCCCTTGTGGTGCCAGCAATCAAGCTTGATTTTGGCCTAGAGGAGAGGAAGGAAAAAAAAAATGGAAAAGTTAGGATCGAGTCACCAAAGATAAATTCTCGCTTAATAACCACAAGACCATAATTACTCTTATGTTCGTATTTCCTAGTCAAATTTCCTTCACCTCCATCCCATGCACCTCACACACCAATATAAATTCCAACTCTGAAATAATTCACCTAACCCAACCAAAGAATTTCTATAAACTTACTAGACAAGTCACATACATATAAATAAACACAGGAGAAACTATACACATACAAATACACACAACCATCAAATATATAGATAAATGTTTTATAAATCCATAAGCACATGGAAGATGCAATACGATGTCATATTCCCCATATATCTAGGATAGTTTTAAATGGGGTATTATAGTAGTCGTATAATTAAAGAAATCAACCACTCTTAAATGAATTAGAGGACAATAAAACCCTGCATCATACCCTTACCATTAAACCATGCATCATAGCACTATGAAACACTGCATCACAATGCAGTAGGTGATCACCCTACCAGGTAGGACACTCTTCCATCTCTGAGTTGCTAGCTTGGACTGGCCTAACTCACTAGAACTGAGGCCCCATGCAATCATACTTATCTCTTAGAGATGGCTGCTAGCTAGAGACTTACCATAACTATCAAAGGCTAGTCTTGACAGCCTACCCTTATTGAGTACTCAACGTATCAACATTCTACTTAAGAATCAATCTCAAATAACCATTTTCAATACCTTGGTGATGCAAACATAGTTTTAGATTAGTTTACTTAATATCATTAAGAAAATAAAAGCTATATGAAGTCTTTTGTTTGATCAAAATCATTTAATAAGAAAAACTAACCTTAATAAAAATCATTTAATAATGATTTGCAACAATTGTTTTAACATTTGAAAATCATGCAAGGACTTACTTGAATCAGCTCACTTAGGAAATGAGTCGTTTCAGACTTTGTCTCCTACGTTTGTCTGGAAACAATTTACAGAATTAAAATTAACCACCAATTCAACCAAAATACAATAACATAAACACACATATCTTCTTATGTTATCATCATAGCTTCCTAAATCATAGGTATAGTATTTTACCCTCGTAGATCACATCAACTTAACCACAAGTCCATATAGCACGTATATGTATATGCTCGTTAATTCAAACAATAACTCTTAGTAAAACACCAATAAATCGATATCTCAAACTAGTTCTTTTCTCAATACTAAAACGTAATCATAATCATTCCTTATTCATCATCATACATTCATACTTTTATTCATCATATACTCGTACTTTAATGTCATATTAGACTAAGTATTCTATCAAAGTATAGTTAAGTTCAATACTAGACATGCTTCAATCTCATGATGGTTTAAACTTAACAGTATATGTCAATCATAGCATAACTTTATCAACCCCAAACTTAGATTCAATAGCAATGATCTAGAACTATTCATATGCATATTCACATATCCTGAATATCAAATCTTGTAATGAGGATCTATGTTTAAAAACAAGAGTTAGGGTACCCTATTTACCTTGAGTGAGTAAGCAATGCAGGCTCCTCAAAAGAAGGAAGTTGGCTTCTTGATACCAAGGTCTGTCCTGAATCATAATCAAGATACAATCTTATCTATTGTATGATAAGATCTATGCATTTGAGTGAGAGTAGATGATCAGTCATAGTGTTTTCATCTAGATAGGAAAAGAAAAGGAAAAGAAAGAAGAAGAATGAAGGTTTTACTTTTACGAGTTCGAGGAATGTCCTGAGTGAGAGAGAGAGAGTTTGCTTGGTTGAAGAGAAAAAGTAACCAAGAGATCTAGTGTGCGTGTATGACAGCTATATGCAAGAAGTTTCTCTTGGTGTTTCAGTTTTTGGGAGAAAAAACATGTGCAAGAGAGGAATGTTTTGGTATTTTATTGTTTCAAATCGAAGGAGGCTATCTTGTATGGTTTGTGTGACCAAATTAGTCTAAAATGACCAATTGCTAAATCAAAGAAATGAGGCCGAATGACAGAAGAATAATGCTTGTGTTTTTCTGGAGCATTGAGAAGTCATGTGTTTGTGTTGTGTATGTAATTTCATGTCTGTGTGAGTGAATGGTGGCCGAAAATGGTCTAAGGTTGAGAGGAGCTGTAGTTTAGCTAAAGAAAGACACTTAAGAAGATAGGATAGAAAGAAAAATGGGATAATTCTCCTATATCTTTGGTAAGGCTTTATCTCTTCTCTAAAGATTTCTTATTTTCTTCGGTTATCTTGAAGAGAAGAAGAAAAATAATGGAAGCTTAGGTTGTTCTTGTGTTGGCCGGCCAAAGGACAGAAATAGAGAGAGTGTGGTGAGATTTATAGGAGGAAAGAAATAGTTTAATTAAAGGAAGAAAA